>JAQZBX010018859.1:0-34253 GCA_029593785.1 Cabassous unicinctus
CCAAAAAAGCCCCCATATTAAAACTGTTTTTCCCTCTCCCTGCACTCAGAGCCTCCAATGGTCACTGCCTCCACATCAATGTAATTTCTTCCAGAATATATATTATTATAATCCTTTTGACTTGTGATGTGTGGAGATTTGCTGTATGATTGAGCTCAGACAGCCACAATGGAGTTGACTTGATATGCACTGTTTATTGACTGCTTTCCATTTCCTGTATCACTTCCTTCCTCCCCCGCTGGTGTTCCCTACGCATCCCAAATAAACTATTTTTATTCAAACCATTATCTAACTGTATTTTTCAAAACCCAAACTAAGACACTGACAACTTATTCAATGACTGTCCAAAATCACTTATTTATTGTTCAAAAATTGTTTTGGTTTTTACAAATGTACACTATTGTGACTTCTGTAAAAAGAAGGAAAAAAAAGAAGTGTTCTAGTTTTGCAATAGAAAGTCAGTCCCTTAAACAATTAAAAAAAAAATCTCTGGTAGAACTAGGGGGAAATCAGTGAATGTGATATTTTAACAATTAAAAAATATCAGTTTAGCTATGCTTCCATTTCTTAATTGTAGCAAGTCCAACTTTCAAAGTTCCTAGTCTCTTTTTAGTTATTGTTGTTCTGTTTACCTCAAGTAGAAGTTTGTGTAAATGATGCCCACTGGAAGGTGGGACTGAAGGGCTACTGGAGGGCCAGAGTAAGTGAGCTGTATCTGGGGTGCTGAGTCACTGGGTGCAGAGGGAACCCTGAAGGCTCAGAGCCAGCCCATGAGAGAACTGATCACCAACACAGCCCCATTCCAGACATCACCTCAGGGCATGGGCTATGGATTGAGGGTCCATGAGGGATCAGGATAGTCTAAGGCCGGATGACAGACTCTGTTCCCTCATGGTCAGATATTTGTGAAGCTCCTAGTGTGTGCTAGTGCTGAGCCATCATCAGCAACACAACCCCATCTTGCCTTCATGGAGTTGCAGTGGGAAGCAGCAGGGGGAAGACACTGTGAAGTATAACAGACTTTGCTGAAGAAGGGGAGAGGTCATCAGACCACAGATATTCTAGCTCCATACTGGAGTCCAGGCCTGCCACTGCCAGCACAGGCCAAGGGGGTTGGGGACAGGAGATACTGTCCACTGGACAAGCAGGTACAGACACAGGAGCCCAGCACCAGGAGGGTTACACTTCCATGGCCATGTGCAAGCGCAGCCCATTCCCCTCACCGTGCAGATTGCCCATCTACCCCAGCAACACCTCCTCCATTCTGAAGATCTTGCTGGACCAGCCTCAGAGGATTTCTTGCAGTCATTGGGCCTTCCCTGCCCCAAGCACTTGGAGGGTTATGCACAGCTCAGCCTAACTGGCTCAGACCTGGCACACCACACACAACTTCTTGCTTAGCTGGAGCCCCCAGAACACCATGAGGCACAGAGCGTGAGGAGGACATCGGTGGTTGCCCATGTGTTTGTTGGGAGGCAAGGCCCTGGCAATGAGGAACTTCCAGAGGAAACTTTGTCCAAGAGAAAATATCACCCTCAAATGACTCATCAAGCAGATGGCAGTCTGAGGAGATGTCTAGGGGTGGGGTTCTGGACTATGGGATTTTCTCTGTGTTTGGAAATACACCCTCTTAGTTATGTTGGTCAGCCTTCCTCCTATTTCAGCCTCAGCTCAAAATGAACCCCTAAGGATGACCTGTATTTGGAAAAGTAATGAATGAACCCTAATGCAGCAGACTCCTTGGGATCAAACCTTTGTGCTAACTGTTGCTACCCTCACGCCATTCAGTGGGAGGAGAGGGACATCAGACTAGTCTCAATCTTCATTGAATTTATGACTAAACAAGCCTATGATGGCATAATGAGGGTCCTATGCTCCAAGGCAGCAGGCCACTCTCCTCTACCTCTTGCATCCCCACTGAGACAAAAAGATTTTTTGAAAAAATTTATTAAAATATCAATTCCAGCTGGGCTTGTTCTTTGCCATAGGTACCACTAATTGATGGCACTTAAATTCAAATCCAGACTGGTCATTTATGATCATAGAATAGTTACCTCTCACTGTCCCTGCCAGCTAAAGTCAGGAGACCCAATACCAAGCCCTCCTCTCAATGGGTCATGTCCAGCTCTAAATTTTGCTGGTCCCAGGCATAAAGTGATTGTGGGTGGTGGATCTGCTTCTTGGAAAATGGCTGTGCCAAGCTTGAAGTCATGGAATATCCCTTTCTATGCAGATCTAGAGGTCACCATCCACCATATTCTATAAGATGAAGCCCTAATCATGTGCAAACATTGCTGGGATCCCAGATGCCCACTGATGGCCCTCCCTTGACCATTTGGCTCCTGTGTAGGCACTAGGGAGCCAGGGCATATCCTGACTTCCTAATTATACCCAATCACTATCTCATCTGGTCATGGAAGCACCAGCCTTGGGCCAAGGGAACCACCACACATAGCCCACAATTTCCATGTCTTTCTCACTCCTGTCTACCGGCCTCATTATCATCTTCCTCATCTACTCCACAGTCCTACATCAGCAGTTCTATCTCATCACAAGCCTTGGCATGGCTGGAGAAAAGAGATGGGGCAGAATGAAACAATGCTATGTATGTTCTTATGCAGGTTGACCTGGGCATGCAGGCACCCAGGGTAGCATGTTTTCAATTATGGGGAATACACTCAGGCCCTTGAGAAGTTACTTTGGGAAGTATGGTGTGGAAGTTGGTAATCTGTGGTATCGACAAGAATCCCAGGGGATTCAAATCAGAAATGTTTAAAAACCACATTCCCAGAAAACCTTGTGTGTGCCTCTTGGGCTCCATGTATCCCTGAGAGTGTACATACCATGGTGTGACTGCATTTCTCTGCAGAGAGTGTCCATACATTAAGATTCTGAAAGGGGACTGTGTCCACACCAAAGCAAAGAACCCAGTTCTTGACACTTTCATGGGAGTGTAGCTAGTTCTTCAACTCTCTTCTGACCAGCCATGGTAGGATTTCCCACAGAAAACATCTTCTTGTTTTCTCTGCCCCAGCATCATTAGAAGCATAGCACAGCTGGAGCCCACTTCTCTCACTCCCCCAGTAGCCATCATTTGCCAATGTCAGGGTTGCCTGGTCATGAAATGAGTTAACTTACGTAAAGCAAAGTACCAGAGACCATGGGCTCCTGTTGACCCTGCTCTCACTCATTGAAGAAGACAAAAACAGTATGTGCTGATATACAGTATGGATGATGAAAGCTGGTGTAAGGGCAAAATTGGATCCTGCCCCTGTCACTGTCCTCTGGGCCTCTAGGTCCAGTCTTAGATACCCAGACCATTGTGTCTTGGCTCCAATCCAGGCAGCCCAAGTAGGCAGCCTGAGGGGATGCTGGCTCCTGGGCTAAGGTCTGGCTCACTAGGCCTCCCTCACAACAGGGTCAGAGGTTATATGATGCCACCTGGGTTCAATGTCTTGGGATAGGGGGCATTAGGTACTCTTGTTGTCACAGTTGCGTGCCCCAAAGCCTGGGTCTCCAGGTCTCCCTGGGTCTCCCTTTAACCCAAGCAGCTCTCATCAGGACTGTTGGAAGTGGTCTCTTGGATCAGGAGGGTTATATTGGCCCTCAGGTCATCACTGGGCAGTGCATGGATGTTCTGTTCCTTCATTGCTGAGAATATTCATCTGTGACCTGTGACAGGGAGAATGGCTAGAATATGAAATTCTAGGTTGGGATCTCTGAATCTGTGCCACTAATTCTAGGGTGAGGTTTCAGTGATGATAGGCTTTTGTTAGGAAATTGCACATAGTGAAAGTCTATAGAAATGAACATGATAATGAAGAACATCCATTAATCCTGTACCCAAGTTAGAGTCCTTAGCCTGTGCGTTCCCTGATCCCCTCAAACTACACACAAATTTGGGTATGTGCCAATGCATATTTTCTAGAGAGAGTGTTCATAATTTTCACCAGATTTTCATACAGATTTTTTTTCCCTCCATCTCCTCCACCTAACCCCATCACAGTTCAACTCTCCCACATCTTTAAATGTCACTATGAATAACTACCTTGAAATATTCTGGGTTTCAATTTAGAATCTTCCAATAACATCAGGGGAATTAAGCTGAGGTCCAAGGCTTCTACCAATGATTGAGCTCAGTCAAGGAGATCATGAACCTTCCCAAATAATAAACAACCTGTATTTCTTTGGGGGAGATTGTGTATGGATAACAGTCTTTCAAAGGAGACTGTGACCCAAAATGTTAACCATTCACAGTCCCATGGCATGTTATTTCCTTAGAAGAAGATGTTCACCCAGAGAGGATTATGACTGGACCACAAAATTTTTCATGGGCATGGAGAGGCAGGAGCCAAAGAGAAAGCAGCAGAAAATGCCTTCAATAACCACAGAACGGTAGCTTTTTACACGGAATTCCTGGTTACTTACATGTGCAACCCACTCTGAGCACTGATAAAATAAAATAGTGGAGGGGCCGGTATGGCGGCTGGGCCTCTGTTTCGTGACTCGAGTCATTTTGGCAGTGGCAGTGCCAGGGCGAGGTGAGCGGAGTGCAATGGCCAGGGTGGGTGGGACCATGGCCCCCAGAAGCAAGGTAAAGAGTGAGTACATGAAGTGCTACTGGGAGCCACATATCGCTCCCGGGAGCTGCTGCTCTACCACCTGTGCTGCAGGCTGCTGGAGCAGGATCATGAGCCCTGGTTCTGTGGGGACTCGGGCCCAGACCACGCCTCAGATGACTCTTTGGAAGCAGGCTGTGGGGGCTCCCTGTGCTCTGTGCCCCTGGTTGCTCCAGCATTTCCCCCGCTGCCCTCTCCACCCAGGCTTGCTGTACAGAAGGGCCAGGAAACATGGGGTGTGGTGTTGGAAGCCTCGGGGAACCAGGACCAGGATGCTGGTGCAGAGAGTGCCTCAGCATTGTAAGTAAAAGTAGACGAAAAACCTAAACAACAAATTGAAACAAAAGAAGCAGATAAATTACCCAAGACTTCTGAACCTGGACAACATCAAAATACTTTATTTGCCAGAGGAAACAGGAAAGCAGTCAAAAGGCCTCAGATTTCATCAATTAAAATAAAACAAGCATTCATTTGCATTCTATGGCTGGAGAGAAAAACAAATACAGGAAGCCAGAAAACTCATAATGTCTGAGCTTCTGCTTCTGTGCATGAGATTCCTGAGCCCACATTAGGAGCCAAGAGCTCCTAAAAGAGAAAACTGACTGCTCAAAGGCAACGTGATCCCTCTGTGAATGTGAAGGAAAACATAAAGCTTTAATCTTCTTCTTCAGATAATCCATGGAACACAGGGTACATGAGATGCTAAGTGGCAAGAGCTTAAAGAAACAAACAGTTGCTTGGACATCCTCTTTTTAAAAGTGCAAAAGTAAGAAAGAAAGAAAAAACAGGTTTAGGAAACCAACTGATTATGAAAGGTTTTTCTTGGGAAATTTCCAAGTGATTTGTTGTTTTGATGAATCTTGACCACCTACCTCAACAGTAGGGCAGACAGTTGAAGCCATAGACATTTGAAATTATTTATGAAGATAATTCCTTAAATCTTAGATATTCTTTTAAAGGTTTGGTTTTAAAGATATTTTAAGATACTGACACTTTTAAATGGCTATAGATACTTAACATCCAGGACTCCTTTCATAATTTTAGGTGGAACCTATTTTCATTTTGTTTCAAATAACTATTCAAACTCACTAATAAGGCCATTTGGCTTTGCAATATAAGACTCATTTTCATTACGTGCAGTTTTCTTAGTGAAAGAATTAATATCAAGTCAAAAATGAATTTCAACAGTTGTACTGACTCCATGTATAATAAAAATAGAACTTTGTTAGTTCCTGAAAAATTAAACTTACTTGTATTTCAGTTTAGCACCATGTCATGTTGAGGACCATGATATTTAAGACTTATCTGGGCTGGGTAAGGATGATGTTTTCTTTTTAATTTGTCATCCAAACACTTATTATTTAATAGTTCAAATACATTCCAATAAGCAAAACATCAGTGTAATATGGATTTAGAGTAGAAGTGAAGTTTCTTTTGAGTCAAAGACTGACACATTATTTTTCTCTAAATATTCCAAGGGTGTTTAGAATACATAATGGCTTTCATCAAGAATAAGGTCTTCTCTAGTGGAGACAGGGATCTACTATGAAGGTGAGAATTAAAATTCTTTACAAAAGATAAGAAAGGTACCTTGCTTCTGCCACTTAGCACCTCAAGATGTGTGAATGAAAAATTTGGTGTTAGATGAGACTGAGCACTTCCTTGATATTTTTCAATAGGTCTTTAAAGTACCGTATTAAATTCTTAGAACTATCATAACTGTACTAAGCTTTGAAAACTCATAGTGAATTGTGAGCTTTTTTAATGAAACTTTTTACTATTTTTGCATAGTTTTGAGGTGAATTCTTTTACAGAGAGCTCTCCTAACCAATGAGTTGTATATTTGTTTAGTAAGGAACTCTTAATTCTACATGGTATCCAAAACAACTTTGACAGTAATTTTGGTAAATTTTGGTATTACTATTATTTAAGTCTTTACATTTTGCCATTACCAAGATCAAATTAATATGGCAATGTGCATTGTTGTTACTGATTATGAAAACTGTTGCTTTAAAGTCATTTTTTGAATGTTTGATTTTGTCTTTGAGCTCAAGCTTTTCCCAGAGCATCTGACAATCGTAAGAAAGATTGTCTGATGGACTGCCTCAGAAATCTTAGTTTCACTCAGGCTTTGAAAAAGCCCACCTTTTCCTAGTTTTGAAAGCAGACTCATACTTAATGTGCTTACTACTGAAACCTCATTATCGGGTAAGACCTAGAAGGCAAACACTGACTATTTTCCCCTCTTCTTTTCAAATAGATGACAAATGAACAAAACTTTTAAAGTACTTTGGAGGTTCATGAACAACATATGAAGCAATATGAATTAATTGTAAGTCTCCTTCCATTGTCCAAGTCCTTAGTTGATTGAGGTTTCTTTTATTTCCTTTTTTTAGGGGCGACTAATACACCTTTTGAACCTACAGAAATTTTTGTGTTGTGACAATCCTATGGGTCTGCTTTCTTCTCATCCTAGAAACTAATGTGATTGTAAATATGTTCTTAATTCTTGGGATGAACTGAAATGCTCATTAACATTAAAAAAGTCTGAAATTATTTTAGAATCTGATGATGTTTAAAATATAGAATGAAATAATTGTTATATAAGACACTTTTTAAAATTTTGGTTTTTAAGTTCTTAATTAAAACAATTTCCATAAAAAATAAAATAAAATAATGCAGGTCATTAGATTCAGGTGACCCTTGGCCTATTTCTGACCTAGAAACCCATGATGAAAACTGTGAAGAGGCAGCCATTTTGTTAATGTCTATGGTAGTAGGAGGTGGAGCCTTGGAACAAGTGCTGGGATTGGGGTGAAACAAGTGAGGCAGGGTTTAGTAAGTATACAGGGAAGAAATCAAGGGCCCCATGAAGAATGACTTTAATGGGATCATCAGTAGGCTGAACCCAATGAGAACATAGCCAGTGTGCTGGAGGCATGCCAGCCGAAACTTCCCAAAGTAAACATAGAGAGAAAAAAGAATGAAAACAGTGGTAAACAATATTCAAGAACTGTAGGACAAGTACAAAAGTTGTGACCTAAATGTAGTAGAAATCATTGAAGGAGAAGAAAGAGATAAGCAGAGGAAATATATGATGCAGTAATGCCTGAGTATTGTACAAAATTAATGTCAGACACCATCAATAGAGCCAGGACAATCAAAGAACCTTAGTTTAGGCAAGATAAATAAAAAGCCTATACCTAGTCATATCATATCCAAACCAAAGGTCACAAAAACAAAGAATAAATACTAAAAGGAGTCAGAGGAGAGGAAAAGAACAAACACACACACACATCAAAATCCAGTTACCTAGGGAGTAACAAGGCTGAGAATGAGATTGAACTTCTCTTCTGAAGCCATATAACAAGGAAGGAGAAGAGTAAAATAATTGAAATGATGAAAGAAAATATAAAACATATCAAGGTAGAATTCTACATTGATCAGGGGCATGATTCATCAAAGATAAAGGAGAAATTTAAGATTTTCTTAGGCAAACAAAACCTGGGGCAATTTGTTGAAAGTAGACCTGCCTTGCAAGAAAATTGGAAGAAAATTTTTCAGAGAAGGAAAATGATATAGGGCAGAATGTCAGATATACAAAAAGAAGAAAGAGTGTTAAGAGGCAGTAAATGGAAAGTAAAATAAAATGTGTTGTTTTTCCATCTAATTCATCTAACAGATAACAGTTTATTCAGAATAATTATAGCAACTATATCGCATGATGATAGCTTAAGCATAAGTGAATTGAATGATGGCAAGAGACAGGTGGGAGTAAATGGGAATACTCTTTTTAAATTACGAAAGACATGATATAGTGATATTTAAAAGTTTACTTAGATACTTGTAAATGCATATTGCAAACTTTAGGGCAACCATTAAAATAACAAAACTGATATACAATTGATATGCTGCAAAGGAGAGAAAATGGAATCATATATAAAGCTCAAATAAATCAGAGGGGGTAGAAAATGAGTGGAGGAAAAGAAACCAAGAACAATGGCAACAAATAGGAAACTGTTAAATGTGTAGTAGATATTAACCCAACTATATCGATAATGACTTAAAATGCCACTGGGATCACTGACCAAAAACAGACACTATAAGTCTGCTTAAAAAAAAAAAAAAAAATGTTGTCTATAAGAAATTTGCTGCAAATATAAACTCAGAAAATGAAAATAAAGGAATGGAGAAGCCTATACCTTGCAAATATTGTTCCAAAAAAAACTGGAGTATCAATTTTAGAAAAAGCTGAAGCCAAAACAATGAAAAATATTAGGAATATAAAAGGACATTACTTAATGATAAAGGAATCCATTCTCCAAGAGACACAATGGCTCTTAATGTGTGTGCCCCTAGCAACAGGTCATCCATATACTTGAATACGATACTTGACTAAAGATAAAAAAATGACCAATAAAGTCATGTGAAATTGCTCACAATGATTTTCCTAAGGAAAACACAAATAAATTTAATAGGACACCAATACACATCCACTAGAATGCCTACAATTAAATGAAACAAAACAAAACTTGTCATGCCAAATGTTGGCAATGAAATGGAGCAGCAAGAACCCTATACATTGCTGATAGAAGTTGGAAATAGCACAACCACTTCAGAAATTTTTTGGCAGTTTCTTAAAATTGTAAATAAATACCTATGTGATTCAGGAAGTCCTCTCCTAGGTATTTACCTAAGGAAAATAAATGTATCCACAAAAGAATTTGTAATTGAATATTCATAGCAGCTTTATTTTTAATAATCAAAAATTGGAGACATAGTAAACATCCATCAATAGCAGTATGAATAAAAAATTAACCATATAATAGAGTACTAATCAGGAGTGAATGGGATGAACATGATACACACAAAACAAAATGGTTGATTGTCATAACTATGCCCAGTGAAAGAACTGTATTAATATGTAAGTGATTTAATTGACACAAAATTCAAAAATTTATTAAAGGAATCAGAACATTGATTATCACTGAATGGGGAGGGGATTGGGACTGGTTTAACTTGGAAAGAGCAGGATGGAACTTTCTAGAGTGATAGAAATAATATATCTTCACAAGTATGCATGCATTAGTCAAAACTTAGCAAACTATGCACTGAAGATCTGTGAGTTTCACTGTATGAAATGTACACATCAGTATTAAAAAAAAAATACCTTACTAGGGATACAAAGGAAGAATGAAGTGAACAAAAGGCAGTGAAGAAAACATCTTTGATAATTATTAAAACACATTTTATGAAATTCCCTTTACATACCTTCCACATATAATATATTAAACCCATAATATAGTAACCACTGGTTTTGATAGTATGTAAATACTGCTCTCAGCTATTTCTTTAACATAATTAATATTATGTTAAAATATGTATATATAAATGAGTAAAACATTGGTTAAAAAAATGTCATTCAGCATAAAACACCAAAGGCCTGAAGTTAGAGAAAGAGGTCTATACTGCAGAAAGACCTGAAAAGCCAGACTCTGCGCAATGGGGGGAAGTTGAAAGCTTGGAAGAGGGTGGGAGCACAGGAAAGCTCTTGAATTTGTTGGTCTCTCTGACAGCCTCCCTTCTATTCACCCACACAACTCAACAGTGGACTTACTATGTGCCTGAACAAGCCTAGGTCCTAGGGATAGAACCAAGGATGAGACAGAACCAGGCATCTCCTGATGCAACTCATATCAGTGCAGTAGGCAGACAATGGACAGTTGGTCAGTCCTCAATTGCTTGGTGATAAAGTATACTGAGAGTAGATCCAGGCAGCAGTGGGAATTCAGGGAAAGGAATGGGGGTTAGTCATGCAAGTCCCACTGAGTTGACATTTGAGCTCAGACCTGAAGGCCATGAGGGAATTACAGAGGTAAGGGAGCAGTAGAGAATTCTGAGAAGAAGAAAGAGTATGTTCAAATACTCTGAAGCCAAGAAGAGCTCTCCACTAGATGAGAACCAAGAGAAAGTCACTGAAGATGACAGTATGTTCCCTAACCTGTAATCAGAGAGGTCAGTGGCAAGTCCAAGGATGGCTAGAGGTCATGGTGAGGACCAAAGATTTCCTTCCAAGAGCAAAGTGGAATAACTGATGTATTTGAAATCGGGGATTCTACTTTCCTTCTGTTGGCATCAATGTGTGTGTCTCTGTCTATGGATCTCAAGGATTTTTAATGTGTGTGTGTGTTAAGATTTACTTATTTATTTCTCCCCCCCCCCATTGTTTGTGCTCACTGCTCTCTGTTTCTCCTCATCTTATTTTTTTAGGAGGCACTGTGAACTGAATCTGGGACCTCCCATGTGGGAAGAAGCTGCCCAACAGCTTGAGCCACATTCACTCTCTGCTTGTAGTGTCTCTCCTTGTGTCTCCTCAGTTGTGTCATCATATTGCTATATGTAGCTTAAGCCTTTATCTCCCACCTCTTTCTGTCCATCTCTCTCTAAGGGTTTTCTTTTTCTCTTTTCACGTTTCTCTTCATGCCTGTCTTTCTCTCTGTCCTCAGGCCTCTTCTTAGACATCTACACTCATGTCCCAGCAGGAAGACATGTGGGTCATGAATGGAAACTTGCATGGGGACTTGAGAGTACACTTTTCAGACATGCTCTGGCTTAATAAGAACCACAGAGCATCCTTTACTCTTTGGCTCTGTCTGCTCAGGGAGGTCCTGCCCAGATGAGGTAAGTGATAGAGTGGGTTGGGTAGGAAAGGGAGACCACTAGCCTTCCCCTGACACCCATCCTGGTAAATTCCCTGTATTTTCACTAAATAAATGAAGGTTTTTGAGGAATGGGTCTCAAGGTCTCAGGAATCAGTCTCTTCCTTGTGAAGGACAGAGCTTAGAGACCACTTCTCTTTGAAAAATTTGTCACCATTGAAAGATTCCATTTAGCTCCTAGTGCCAGTCACAGAAAAGTAAAGAACTTTTATCCATTGGTCAACAGTCCTTTATTTTCAGGAGGTTTTAGTATATTTTACTGAAATTTAATTCTATTTTTCTTTTAAAAAATTTAATTGAAGTATATCTTTCATACATGAACATACATAAAGTACATAAATGTTGTGAACTTACAAAACAAACATGCATATCATCATATAAGGTTCCCACATATCACACCACCAACATCTTGCATTGTTGTGAAATATTTGTCATAAACTATGAAAGAGCATCTGGTATTTAATTATTAAACATTGATAGACTTCATATAATATATGGGCTATATTGCTATTTTGGTATAAATCAAAGAAACTCACTCTGACTCTTAAAAGAGAAGTTTATGGAAAGGATGGATTGAGTACCTCACATGCAGAAGAAACAACAACTGAGGTACCAGGTCCTGGAATGCACAGGAGCTTGATGTAATGAGTTCAAAGACAAGAATTTATTAGTTGATAAAAAAATATTTAGCCACTAGATGACAGCAAAACACAAACTGTTGGAATACTTCTTAGGTTTATAATGCAAAGGGTGGAGACTCACAGCAGGAGGTGATATTCAAGAGTTAGGGACAGGAGGGAGTCTTAAGAAGTAATTAGGACAAAGGAAAACTCCCACACTTCTGAGGAAGAGATCTAGGCAATGTTACAGACTCAGCACAATGGGGAGCCTCTGGGCCAGAAAGTTTCAAGCTGTCAAAGTGGCATGGGGCCTTACAAATGCAGAATTTTATCTTATCAATGGCCAGGAGATGTTGAGTGCAGTTTTGCAGGGTATGCAGTTTTGTATACTAGGTTACATCTATTGGCTAAAAATTGCTTGTTTAGGATACTTTTAAAAACAATGTAGTTGTTACAATTTGCCATTAGGCCCACAGGTTTCATAAAGAGCAATGCTTAAAAAAAAAGATGCAATGCTGCTGTGAAAAAGTAATCAAAACACAGGTGACATGATCCTTCCTATAAAAAATTCCAAAGAATTCACAAGAAAACTATTAGAACTAGTTAAAAAATTCAGCAAAGTTGCAGGCTACAATATTAATATAGAAAAATCAGCTGTGACTTTACACTCCAGCAATGAAAAGACCTTGAAGGAATTTTTGAAAAAATTCTCAATTGCTCATAGAAGAAAAAATAGCTAGGAATAAATTTAACCAAGTAGGTGAAAGATTTGTACACTGAAAACTATAAAACACTGCTAAAAGAAATTAAAGAGGACCCCAATAAATGACAAGGTATTGCTCTTTCCATCTCAAAAGTGACACAGTTTATCTGATAAATCCAACTGTCAGACTTTGGGCATCAGTCAAGATGGAGAAACTACCTTCCTTACTAGTCCTCCCTCTTACAATAAAAAAGTGGGCATAATGCAATAAACATAGGAAGATTCCAAAGGGTGGAAAGAAAAAAGTGAGTTGGTGGGAGTGGGTGTCACTCAAGTGATTGAGCACCCACATCCCACATGGGAGGTTTTGGGTTCTTTTCCCTGTGCCTCCTAAAAAAAACAAAAACACACAAGGAAAAAAATGAAAAAAAAAAAAAAATTCAAAGAAGCCAATATGGCTCAGTGGCTGAGTGCTGGCTTCCCACATATGAGGTCCCAGTTTTAATCCCTAGCCCTGGTACCTCAAAAAAAAATAAAATAGAGTTGGCTAAGGACCTCAGGACTTGAGGAAAAATGTGGCAGTGAGTTCCTTGTGCCTCCCACATATCCCAAATAGGGTGCTAGAGAAGCCCACAACTCAAAACCAACTGCTGCAGAAAAAGAAGCTTCCCCTCCAGCCAAAAGACTAGGAAAAGGTACAAAATTTTTTGTTTTGATAATACCTACCTACTGAACCAAGCTCCAAAAGGAAGACTGCCCAAGTGTTAGTGTGGCTGAACAGGCAGTTGAATGTCCACTTCAGTTGCAGGAACAAGTCAGAATGCGGCAGTGTGAACTGCTAGTCTGCTTTTGTAGGGTGGTGTCAGCAGGGGGCATCAGGGAGCTGAATTTCCATTCTCAGTATCCATGAGGTGGAATGACTCAGAGTAAGGTGGTGCTCCTCTTCATCTCACCCCAGTCTCACCTTCCCTCATCCCCAATATCAATCTCATCACCAACTAATCACCAATTGCTCTTCCACCCCACTAGTCCCCTGGCTAGTCCTTGAACATGCCAGGAACTCACTCCCACATCAACATTCCTGATGGGATGCTCTTCCTCAGATATCTGCATGCCTCACTTACTCTTCCTTCAGGTATTGTTCAAGTGACCCTTCTTGGAGATGCCCACTATGACAACCTTTACAAATATATTCTCTTCCCCAACACTCCCCACACCCACTATCTTGTTCTCACTTTATTTCCATACCACTCTCATCTTCTCATGTATTAAATAATCTATTTATAAATTATATATATATCCCACCCCCACCTAGAACATACACTCCTTCAGGGCTGGGATTACATCCTGTTTTTCATTGCTCTATTGCTGACAAGAGGAATTATGCCTGGCACAAAACATGCCATCCACAAATACTTGCTGAATAAATGAATGAGTGAACATTCTTAGCAACATCTCTACCATGACTAGGGGAGCTATGTCACATAGTTTTGACACAAGCAGATTAATGACAATACACCGAGGTGCATTTAATTATATATTCAGCATTTACTAGGTCAGGCACTGTGCTAATGATGGATGTAGGATGACTGCATGAAAATAACTTGTTTCTCTCCCTGTTGCTAGGATAGAAAGGAAAGATTATATGCAAATTAGAAGTTAATGAGATGCAACCATCTTTTAATATCAAATTCCACTTCTTGTGGTCAAGAACATCCTGTTGAAGCAATGAAGTATGAAAACCAGCTTCAACCTGTTCCTAACTTCAACTTGCTTAATTAACATAGTAAAATCCCCACCCAGGAGTGGAGTTATCCACCCCTTTTCTGATCATGCAATGTATGTGCAAGCATGATTTCCTGAACTTCCTAATCATACAATTATATAACTAGCTATGTATGTTATCCAAATGCATAAAAGCTAATGCATAATGAAAACAAATGCTAAATAGTAACAAGTTTTTAAGCAAGAGTGAAACTGCAACACAGGGAGTCAAGTCTGAGTCACTTTAAACTGACCTTGGCTCCTGCCTGCAGACATAAATATAAATTCTGCCTAAGTCTTGTGTTAAAGATTTTTTTCTCTCTACATCTCTGCTTATCCCCAAAGGCCCAGCTTTCGGGACAAATACTAAATGCTGTACATGAATTATTCCTTAAATGGTCTCTGTTACCCTGTCAGGAGTCATCTTACACTATTTTACAGATGGGAGGGAAAGTTGAGTTTTAGAGCCTTCAGGAGAAGTGCTAGTGGTCACACAGAGGACAAGAGGAACAGTCCAGACTAGAATGGGATTCAAATTAGGAATGGGGAAGTCGATGTGGCTCAAGCAATTGAGTTCCTGTCTACCATATGGGAGGCCCTGGGTTCAATACCTGGGGCTTCCTGGTAAAGGCAAGCTGACCGATGCCTTGGAGAGCTGATGGCCTAAACCATGGAGAACCAATGGCCCATGCCATGGACAGCTGATGCAACAAGATGATGCAACACAGGGATATGCAGAGGAGAGACAGTGAGAGACACAGCAGACCAGGGAGATGAGGCAGCTCAAGAAATTGAGTGCCTCCCTCTCACACCAGCAGTCACAGGATCAGTTCCTGTACCTCCTAAAAAGAGAAAGATGAGAAGAAAAGACAAGCAGACATGGAAAGAACACCACAGCAAATGGACACAGAGAGCAGGCAGTGAGTGCAAACAAGTGGGCGGGGGGGTGAGAAAAAAAAACAAACAAATCAGGAATGTCTGTCTCCAAACTCCAGGCTCTTAATCTCCAAACTATACTGCATACCAATTCCACAAAGTTGGGTCTACAAAAGACCACAATAATATGGAGCACATAGGCAGCAATCCAATGGTCTGTCTGGTATAAGAAGGATTTTATTGGTTCCACCAGAACTAGAGAACAAATGGACTACAGCACAGTTATCATAATATATAAACAACAATTTAACAATAAAGTGGAAGAAGCAGATGATGACAGTGAGAGGGAAAATTCTATTATTTATTGAAGGAATAACAGGTGATGTGCAAAGGTTCATTGCTTCAGACCAACTTCTATGAATATTATAGAAGTATTGATAAGTATTGGTCAAAAGAGCATTTGATGTTTTGCTTTCACAACTATGCAAAGTACAAATATCATTTTGCAAACCACGGGCAGTTCACACCCCTTAATCATGAGTTGAGTTCATGTAGGGTTTGTAGGATGAACTAAAATGTGCATGAACAGGAGGTCATTGCCTCCATGTGGAGATGGCCAGGAGAGCACCTGGAGGCAGTGTCTTAAACTCTCCAGTGGACAATTCTAGGTCTACTTCAATCACAGACAAATAGACACCAAAAGTCTAGGTGGAGGCCATTAAGGATGAAGATTCCCCATGCTAATTCTCACTGGCAGGTTCTTTAAATATATTTTTACCAAATTCTATGTGTGCCATTAAAGTAAAATAATGATGATAATTTTTTAAAAATTTTGGTAAGGAGCCAAAACTGTCTTTAAACTTTTAACTCTCAAGTGCTTAAATTAATTGAACTAATTATGCAGAGTGGTTAGCAAGGGGCCTTGAAAATGACATTCCAGTTTTTAAAGAGACAATCTTATATTATCCTCTCTGACAATAATTGTCTATTCAGACAACTCCTAGTTATTGGTAATAAAGCCATATCATAACTATATGGGACCATGCTTTCCATTTCATTTTCAATAGCTAAACACACATGCCATCTCAACTGAGAAAAAATCCTAGGACTAAAATGTGAGAAGAAAATGTCCAAAGAATGAAGAGCTGCTAAATGTTCCCTCTTTAAATTGACCATGTGCTTGACACTGTGATAAGTATCAAGGACAAAGAAAGGAAAAATATCCTATTCCAACCTTGGGGAAACCTGAAATCCTCATGGAGAAAACAGACTTAGAAATCCAGTATTACATTATAACCCAGTAAGTTCCACACAGAGAGGAGCAGAGGGGAGCACAGAGGGAGAGACCAATTCTTCCTGGACAGCAGGAAGAGATACCATTTCATACAATGTAAAACAATAAGAGGATTTTCCCAGGATAAGAAAGATATGAGAGGAACAACT
This sequence comes from Cabassous unicinctus, assembly GCA_029593785.1. Taxonomy (NCBI): domain Eukaryota; kingdom Metazoa; phylum Chordata; class Mammalia; order Cingulata; family Chlamyphoridae; genus Cabassous; species Cabassous unicinctus. The sequence goes on from JAQZBX010018859.1 coordinate 16,745, forward strand.
GAAATATTTATGAAGCAGGAATTGAGACTCATAGCCTACACAAATCTGATTACTTCCTTGTGGAAAGAAACTCCTTGTCAGGAAGTGGAAGAAATAAAATAAAATATTTAACATCATGACTAACATCCACACACAGTGATTCTCAACACCCACTGAGGTCCTCATTAAAATGTCTGAACATTGGGTATGGCATGATGTGAACCTAAAGAGGTCAGAGGAAAGGACTTGGAAATAGAACTTGAAACCTAAGCTCTTGTCTAAGAAGGAGAATAACTGTTCATTAAGAATTCAAATTGGCTTGCCATAGTAACTCACCTCAGACAAATTGAGAAGATTCCTATTTGGAGCCTTTCCCAACTGTATGAGTAAATACTCTACCCAAAATTTATTACATTTACAAAACAAAGAGAGAGTATTTTGCAATGCATCACTATTTACACATCTAAGATGTGAGGCTTTTCTCACCAAAACCATGGCATCTCAATTGCAGCATTTAATTGGATTCTATTTGGGTTGCCAGAAGCCAAAGCCAAGGCCAGCTTCCTGGGCCCATAACCTGTGCAGATGCACAGGGATACAAACTCAGAAGGACACTATGTTTTGTTTAATGCTCTGCTGTCATCATCCTGAAATTATTAAATATTTTATCTTTGAACTTGTGTTCTCTAAGTTAAAACAAGGCAGTGATGCAGAAGAGATATACCCAATATGCTTATCTACCATAACTTGCCACCCCATTAGCATGTAGCAGACACAACACCCCATCAGCAGAAAATTACAATGAACCTATGATGGGTAGGAGTTCAGCAAGACTCAATGTGAGTACAAAGGTAAGCATGTTATCTCTATAAGTAGCCCTTGGAGGGTCACACTTTCCTTTCAAACTAGAGCTTACTTCCAAGGTAGAAGGAAGAGAATGACCTTCTAAAAATACAAAAACAAAACAAAACAAAACAAGGACCCATATCATATCCTTTCTTACTTATGTTGCCCTCTATTAGTCAACCACTTACAGTGAAAATGATGATGGAAGAAAAGGGAAAGATAGAGCAACTAGTAGTTTCTTTTCTTCAGTCTTTCCTTATTCATCACTAAGCAAAAGATAGTGTTGGTCAAATATTCACTTATCAAAAAGCAAAATAAAAACTTATGCTACTATTGTGCAGTTTCAACTATTCTAGTAAGAACAAAATACATGCACAATGAAATAAGAGCTAAGAAAATGGAATTACGTAATTTAGTGATTCCACAAATTAAATGTTCTTATACTTGTATTTTAAAGTGACACTGCACAATATAATGAACAGTAAAATTCATGCAAATAATTTAATTTTTAATTTTTCTTTACTTAGGATGGTAATAAGTAGTAAGCAAAAAATACCATGAAAAGTAGAGATATTGTGGGAAAAACGAAAAAGCTTTATATTTCAGTATCTTTAATGGCACATTTTTCCTGCTTTTAGAACAAAGGTCCCACTTTTCATTTTGCACTGGGTCCTGTAAATTAAGTAGCTGGACTTGGGGTGGATTTGTGCTTTTATTATATATATAGAAATAAATATAGATGTAATTGTCTATGTTCATACATATATATGTATATAGAGATAGATACATACACTGTATAATATTTATATATTCTTTTGTTCTGCCCACTGAGAAGAACTATAAGCACAACCCTTCAGGGACTGTATGTTCAATGGCTGGAGATGAAAAACTGACAAGGTTTCCAACAAATAAAAGCTATGTCATTACCCAACACTGAAATGCAAATATTCTATTTGTGAGTTATCTAAGAAAGCACTACTGAGCATTTATCCTTTACTCCTTACAATTCCTAAAATGCTCAGTCATTACCACCTATATTCCACCATTGAGGAGGCTGACAGGATGAGATTAAGAGGTTTCAAGATCAGCAGAACAAACATCTGAATCCTAAAATTATCTCCTATTACCTGACTTTATGTTATAAAAATTCCTCAACAAGTGCAATGTCAGAAGATCATGGGAGGTGTTCAAGGAAGAGATCTGAAGCAACAAGAGCTCCTTGAGGGGCCCTTTCCAAATTAAAACGCTGATTCTGCTCCTGGCACTTTTGAGAAGGCCTGCACTCTCCTTCACCAGAGGCAGGCAGGCCTGTCCACTGAGGAACTGCACACCTAGGAATACCGCATGTCCCAGGAAAAATGGAAACACCTGTAATTCTGTCATTTCAACTTGTGAAAACTCACCCATATGGGTGCCACTCTACTTGTCCAAAGATCACAGAAAATTCTTGGCCTCAGGGTCTCCTGTCTTGCTATGTGGAACAACTCAGTGATGCATTCAGGAAGCACTGAAGAGCACATTGAAACCTGACTGTCTGGATTCAAATCCCAGCCCTGCCACCCACTAGCCATGTGTGACCTTGAATGATTTACAGCTGTGTCTCAATTTCCTCATCCATAAAGGGACAACAGTAGAGTAAGCACACACTAAATGATGGCTGGTTTTATTGTTGTTCAGAAAATTTTGTCTTATCAGTAGTTTAATTCATTTCCACAAAAACTGCATCATTATTATTTGATATAACCACAGTAGACATATTCCCAACTAAGAGAAAGATATGGGTTTCACTTTTTAAAGATATAATTTATGCAATTCCATGGGTTAGTTTTCATAATATTTCAGATAAGTTTTACTATTATATAACATCCCATTTAAAATATCAATTTAACTTTTAAATCATTAAGAAACTAGGTATCATTAATTTAAATATATATTCATGATTTGGGGGTGACATTTTCATCAAATTTCTTTAGAGAATATTAATTACAATAGGGGTAGCTAACATTTACTAGACACCAATTAAATACTTAAGGAGCTAGGTGCTGTTTTTACATGCTATCTCATCCTTTTAATCCTCCCATGGAGGTACAGGCTCCTTTTACAGAATAATCCCAGCCTTGGGGTGGATTATTAAATGGTTCTGAGAGCTGATGGCTAGCATCATGTGAGATTTTTAGCACAAAAACATAAAGAACTCTATTTCTCAAACTTTAATGTGCATGTAAATCACCTGGGGAAACTTGTTAAAATTCCTATTATGATTCAAAAGGTCTGGGGTAAGGCATTTCAAACAAGCTCTCAGAACTTGGAGAGGCTGTAGTATATGGTACACATTTTGATAGCAAGGTTCAATAGGTTGTAATAGGCCACAGTCACATATGCAGAAAATCTTTTTAAAAACTCAAATTTTTAAAATGTTAAATTTTTCTCAAAAATCACAATCCCATATTTCTTGATGGGATTATGAACTTTCTAACACCCTAAAATGATTTTATACCAACTTCTTGTTTTCTTTTCCAGTCTAAATTTAGACTCCAATTTCATAGTTTTCCAGGGGAAGGGGAGGTGGGGGTGTGCCTTAAAGTCCCTGATTTTTACCAAGGCTGAAAAGCCAAATACAGGGAAAATGTTGCATTTTGCCACACCCTTCAAACAGATTCCTCCTCTTCTCTAACCCTTGCAAAAACTCTCACTTTTAAAATTCTAGAGACTGGACAACTGTCAGAGTCAGGCTAGGTCTTAGGAGCTTGGCCCAAAAGTTCTTCCAGATGAAAAGTAAAGCTCTACAACGAAATAGTACCTACCAAAAGGCAAGAAAAAAACCATTGGCTTCTATTCCTGAGTTTAGGTGAGGAACTCCCAGTGATGAGCTGATAACATTTTGTACAAACTACTACTGTCTTTCAATATTTTGCATGACAAGTTATTTCAACTTTGCCAGTGCCACATTCAATTTACATTTAAAAGGCCACATCCTAAACAAAGCAAATTTACTGAAGGCCCTGGCCACCTGGGTCCCTCTCCCCCATTCTTTTTGCTAATAGCAACACTTATCTACTAAACCAATACCTATTTGAAAGCATTCCTTCTTACTGGAAAAGTACAGTTTTAAATTCTATAGAGGGATAAGCTGCTCCATTTGTCCTTCCTTAGAGCCCTTCAAAACTACTCTCCAGTCATCAGCAGAACAAGCCTTTCACCCAGGAGAGAAAACAGTCTATGATTCTGTGAGTTACAAACACTGAGACCTTTATTTAAAGGGTGTTGGCACATTATATTATTCCCAAGGAATGTTCATCTGTGCACTCAATTAAGCACAAGCTGACCAATGCTTGGAAGAAACTAAAATGCACATACATTGCAGCTCAGTGCAAATGGCTTCTCTAGCTGAGAAGTTTTGTTGACAGGCATCAGAGCTGGCATCAGTCCACAACAGAACAAAGCAACTGTCCAGAGAAGCCTGTTTCAAAACCAGAAGACTGACAGAGCTGAAAGGCCCTCAGAAATGAGCTCTACTATAGACAAGCCCAAGAAAAAGTTCTCTGTTTCTGTTACCTCCAACACTCGTTGCCCTCCCATAGTGATTTAACTCTGGATACCAATTGGGCAGTTCCAGCCTGTGTGCTGAGGCAGCGGGTTCAAGATGCCTGTTCTGTCTTTAGGCTAATTAGGAGGAATCAAAACTCTGCAGTATAAACTGGAGATTGTGGACAGACTGGGCTCCCCAATTTCATCTCGGCTACCTTACTCCATTCCACAAATATTTGTTGAGTGTCTACCATATGCCCTGTACTTTTCTAGGCGCTGGGTAGGAAACAAGACCCAGTCCGCAGTGGTGGATGCAGAGACAGACAAGGACCAGTGGTGGGGGATGGATGTTGGACGGACCGAAAAACAGGCCACAGGTTGCTAAGTGCCCTGGGGACAGCACGAGCCGGCGCCAGGCTCCAGGCATCAATGAGCCCAAAACTGAAAAAAGCCCTCGATTAGAGAAGGTGGGGGTAGACAGGCAGGCCCAGGGGCAGGTGTTCAAGTAGGAAGTGCACACCTGGAACTCCGGGGAGGGGGCCGGCAGGCTCCCGCCAGGGCAGGATTCCAGCGAAGGTGGTAAGGCAGCCTTGGGACCCTGAAAGAAAGGGGAGCGGGAGTTTGGGTCTGGCCCTGTGCTGCCGGTGCTCGTCCAAGGCCGGCAGGGCCTGTGCCCCAGAAGTCAGAGAGGGATGGGAAGGTGCCCGGCTATCCTCCCGCCCAGCACCTAGGGCCCTGCCTGGCACCTACCACTTGAGCGACCTTGAGGCAGCCCAGCGCGCAAACAGGTGGTCGGGGTCGCAGCGCAAGCGGGTCGGCCGAGGGCGCTGGCTCACCGGCTGGGGGCTGGGCTGGTAAGGGCGGCTGGCACCCAAGATCACGGAGGTGCTCGAGGTCTCACCCTCGAAGCAGCCCGGATCCTCAGCGCTCCGTCTGTTGCCTCCCGCCTGGGGCTGCCTCACGCGGGGAGCTCCCGGCGCCAGGAGCGGGCGGGCTCCGCGGTTTCCCGGCATCGCGGCTGCCGTTTCCTGACTGTCCGCGGCCACCGTGCAGCCGTTGCTTACTCTGCACTCGCCGCCCAGCTAAGGCTGAGTCTCGGCCTCTTCGGGCTGGCTCCCACCTCGGCAGCGGAAGGGAAGGAGGTGGGAGGGAGGAGGGAGCGGGCCGGCCGGGAGCGGGAGGAGCCGGCGCCCGCCAGGTCACTGCCCGGCAGCGCTGGGCTGCTTAGTTACGTGAAGGTGGGCCGACTGCGCCGCGGGCCTATAGGGGTAGACATTTCCGGCGCCGTCCCCTCAGGCCCGCCCCTCAACTGAGCCTTGCCTCGGACATGGTAGGTTATACCGCCTCAGGTAGTCCCCGCATGCGCTGGCGGGGGCCCGGAAAGAATGGGGGCTAAAGCAAGGGGGCTCGATGTGTACCTAGGGGACGTGGGAATGGTTGCTCAAGGTGCTGCCTGGAGTTCTTCTCTGGAGGCTAAAAGAGACAGGTTACCATTTGGACTTATTGAGCGCTTTGCAAAAAACCAGTTCTGAGTTTGAGCCAGTGCTGGAGCAGAACAGGATGATGTGTAGGGGTGAGAGTGGGTCGCTTAATTCAGGGTCTGCGCGACAGGCATAATGTAAGTATCTGTGAATAACATCCAAAGTTCCGAATCTGCCAGCATGACTGAGAGTGGGCGCTGGCTCACAGTGAACCTTGCTGGTTAATGTGTTTCTTCTTTTAGCTATAAAGGTTTTGCTCTCTCTGTCTAAGCATCAAGTCAGGTTAGACATAGATATTGCACTGAAAGGCATTAATTAGGGACCAATTTGCAATTCAAATGTGAAGGCTAATTTTAAGCTTAATAAAACACTTATTTTCTAAGAAATGTTGCTTTGATGTTGAGCCCTTACACTTCTTAAAGACAAAAGTTTCCCAAACATTAGGCACTGAGCAAGGCACTTTAAGAAGGCACTATTCTTCTTCCCATTTTACAGGAGAGGGGAGGAAGGCTTCAGAGCTGAAGGCTTGTCCAAGGTCACATGAATTGCTGGTTCCTAGTACCTAGGTTCCAACTTTTTTCACTATATAACGTTGCCTAATATATAATTCAGATGGGCTTGTGAACTGCAAGCTGAGATGTGGTAAATATCATAACCAGACAGATGTCATTTAAAGGGCTTCTCACCATTTCCTGACCAAAGATGGGAAAGACAATGATGTTAATTAATACTTTATTTGACCAAGAAATATTTATTGGGCATGTACCATGTGCTAAGCAATATGCTAGGAACTGAGAACACAGCCAGTTAAAGGTTGACTGACTGTGGCTCTGGCCTCTGCTCCCTCCAAAATCCAGTGAAATGACAATCACAGGGAGATTTTTAAGAGCATAAACACTCTGAAGATACAGAACAGGAAAGGAAACAATGGCAACAAAATGTTGGAAGCTGGAAAGCAAATGGCAAGGGGTAACTGACTTAGCAGATCAAGAAAGTTAAACCCTAAACTTCAGAGAGAGAGGTTGAAATGCAGCCCAAGTTATATCACAGAATAAAAGTCTCAGAAATGGACAGCACCAAGTACATCTAGATGTGTTGGTGAAGGCAGGAATAAAAAAAAAAAAATGAAGAGGATTGTAAAACCATGTAACTGCACTACATAAACAGTGAACCTCACCTTAAACTGTGGACTAGTTAATAGTGTAACAATAAAAATGTGCTTTCATCAATTGTAACAAATATTCCAAAACAATGCAAGCTGTTAACCATATGGTGGAATATGGGAATTCTGTATTTCATGCATGATTGTTCTGTAAACTCATAACTTCTCTAAGAAAAAATGATATTGACATGTAATAAAAGAAAAAAATTTCTTGCAAAATATCAAGAAATTTATGAATTTTAAAAATAATCACAATACAATGGTCATACCTTAAATAATTAATAATAAATGCAATTAGAGCTGTGCATGAATAGCACAGACTTCCGCAGAAAGAAGAAAAAGCCTCATTGGTTGACCAATATTTACTGAGCCCCTATGATGTTCCAGACACAGATACTGCCATACCCCAAATAGACAAGGATGTCTGCATTGCTGGGGAATGGATCCATCTTAAAGTTTCTGGATTCTTATTTTAGTGATATTTTTGTCTATATATGAACCAATTACATATTTATGAATAGTGTTTTCTTTTGCTTTCATTTGCAGGATAAGTACTGTGCCAATTGTGAATTTAGAAACTGTGGATTCACCTTATAATTCTTAAAAAAATTTATTGAACAAGGCAAGTTGTGCACAAACAAGGAAGCAAGTAAATTGTGGTTGATTGCATAATTGTTCCTGATTCCTGACATTGTTATGTCTTTGTCCTTTGCCATGTGAGACTGAGCAGTTCTTCACACTAGAGACAGAGTACATGTTTTTCACCCCATTGATGTTGGACTTGGTTAGTGGCATGTGGGAAGAAGTGATGAGTATTAATTTGAACCCAAGTCTTAAGAGGTATTACAAGTTGCTACTAAACACTCTTGTGGACTGTGATCCAGCATGAAAAGACATGCTCTGAGAAGCCCAGTGGCTGGAGAAGAGCAAAAACAGTTGGAGCAGACCTGAACTGAACCTGTGTCTTGCAGCCAAGCCCATCTGAAATCAGCAGAGCTGTCCCACCTCACCTGGAATTTGTGTAAATGAGAAATAAATGGCCATTGATGTTGTAAAACAAGACCTAGTAACATAAAACTTCCCAAATCTGATGAAAAAAATATTGATATAGAGATCAAAGAAACAGAACAAACCAAAGTAGGTTAAAAATAGAGCCCCACCCCTAGGTAAATCATAGTTAAAATATTGAAAGCCAAAGAAAATGAGAAAGTCTTGAAAGCAGTAAGAGAAAAAGAACTCATCACATCCAGAGGAGCATCAAGATGATTAATGGTTGATATAATTATCAACAATGGAGACCAGAAGAGAGTAGTTTAACATGTTCAAAGAGTTATAACAAAAGAAAAACCAAGATTTTTATGATGAGAAAGGCATGTCATTTCTGTGGTACTCCTCCCAAAATCCATAAACTCAGGCTAATAATGAGAAACAATCAGACAAACCCAAATTGAGTGCAAAATTACCTATCATGATTAGAATTCTTCTACACTGTCAAGGTCATGAAAGACAAAGAAAGGCTGAGAAACTGGCACAGAGTGGAAACTGAAGAGACATGATGATTAAATGCAGCATCATCTCCAGATCACTTTGAAATCACTTATCCATTAAAACTCATTTGTATTTAATATTTCCCCCTTTTGGTCAAGGTCTTTTTCCAAATACCTCACTAGTCAGCACTTAGTAATAATCCCCCAGTGCCAGGGAGGCTCATCCCTGGAAGTTATGTCCCATGCTGAGGGAAAGAAGTACATTTATATGCTGAGTTTGGCTTAGTGAGAGGTACACTTGAGCAACAAGGAGGCTTTCAGGATGTAACTCTTAGGCAATACATAATACTAGGCTAAGTTTCAATTTCACATGAAAAAGTTCATAAGTACAACAATCAATATCCAGGTCCTGCATAATGATATCTTCCCCATTGCTAGGCACTGCCCTTGCACTTGGGGGATTCTTTCTCCTCTATTAGAGAATGTGAACGGTCTTCCCAGGACAGGTATTCAATATTCTTTCATTTATTGTTTGGGTCTCCACCCACCAAGACAATGCCCCATGACTACTTGAACATATTCATATGCCATAGAGGCATGCCCCAGGTGCACCCCTCCCCACACATACCACAGTACAGATACTCCACACCAGTGATCCTCCCTTGCCACAATTGTGGCCTTCTGCAATGCAAAACTTTCCCCAAAAAGCCAAAAAATATACAAATAAAATAAGAAAATAATAATTAAAAATAAAAAAATAATTTTAAAAATTTTCATTGCATCTTTTATCAACATAAGATTTATTATCTTTTATGTACACTGACAATTTCTTCCATATGTTCCCCCAGGATCTTATTTTTTCCCTTTATCTTCAAAGAAGGTCTAGGTTACAGAAGTCACATAGACAATATAGGGGATTCCCATATACCCTCTGTCTCTCCCACTCTCCCATATTAATAACATTTTACATGAGTATGGTACATTTGTTTCAATTGATGTATATATATTGAAGCATTAACACCATACACTTTTATAGGTTTTGACAAAATTTAAAATGGCCTGTACCCATCATTGCAAGATCATGTAGAACAATTCCAATGTCCTAAAAATGCTCTATGTCCCATCTATTCTTTCTATTCTATTCTATTCTATTCTATTCTATTCTATTCTATTCTATTCTATTCTATTCTATTCTTCCTTTTCCTTCCTTTGGAAACTATGGTAACCACTAACTTTCAATTTTTGAAGAATAAAGTTCATTCCAGATGCTATACTTACACATGGCTCAGCAGGATTTCATTGACTGCCACAGTAAACAGTGCCTCAAACAGTGGGGTTCCTGAAGGCTCTAGAGACATCTAGACATTATAGGCAGGGTAGACAATCACAGATATTTGGCACCCTGCCAGTGGCCTTATTTTGGAATATATGCTACTCAATGCAACAGAGTTAGATTCATTTATACGTTTCCAACACATTGCTCTCCAGCCCTTTTATTTGAACCTATAATTAGTACTATATTTATTAAACTATGTCCCAGAGACTTAAATCTTCCCTCCATTCACATGTCAGTTGAGCCCTGAATCTCAGCAGAGTTGCAACACCTACTCTCCAGTTCATTGGACTCACCCCGGACAACTAATAAAAGGATGATGATGGACAACATTCATACCAACAAATAGTATCCACAATTGCAAGCAAGACTGTTCCATACATCTTCCTTATGGGTTCTAAGCCCTCTCTCAATCAGAAACAGAGGGGCCATCACCATCCTAAAATCCTCAAGATTGAGGAATTAACAAACATAAGGAGGGAAGCAACTATGGACTAAAGTAGACATTATTATTCTAGCAATGGAAGAGCTTGTATCATTGATAAAGGCAGTGGCCACCAGAGGTTCTGGGGGGAGGGAGAGGGAAGGATAGGTGTAACATGGGGCATTTTTGGAACATTGATATTGCCCTGCGTGATATTGCAATGATGGATAAGGCCATTATACATTTTTTCAAAACCTATAAAATTTTGTGGAGCAAAGTGTAAGCTATAATGTAAACTGTAGTCTATAGTTAGTAGCAATGCTTCAATATGTGTTCATCAATTGTAGCAAATGTACCACACTAATGAAAGAAGTTAATTGGGAAAGGTGTGGGAGGGCATGAGGGTGTGGTATATGGGAATCCCTATATTTTTGATGTAACATAATGTAATCTAAAGTTCTTTAAAAATTAAGAAATAATAAAGTAAATAAATGCAACATCACATACTAGATTGGATGCTCAAACCACAAAAAGGACATTATTTGAAAATATTGGTGAAAATTGAATAATTCCATAGTTTAGTACATAGTATTTTAATGATGTAACAATGTTACCTTCTCATTTTTGACAAATATACCATGGTTAAATTACCTGTTAATATTAGAGGATGCTGGTTGAAGGAACATGGAACTGCTGTATGATCTTTGCAATGTGTACTATTTATTCTGTAATCTAATATTGTTTCAAAATAGAAAGTTGTTCTTTAAGAAATAGGGTAAAATAAACACATTCCAAGATTTTAAATATACTAGAGAGCATTTTGGGCAAGACTTCTCCTACAAGAAATACTAAAGGAATGCCTACAGGTGAAAGGAAATGGCACCAAATAGTAACAAGAGTGCTAGAAAGGGTTAATAAGTGGGTAAATATAAAAGAGTGTTGCATGCATTTTCTTTTCTTCTAATTTCTTAAAATGCATAATACTACTACTCAAAATGGACTAATAATGGACTTGAATTTTGTACATGAATGTCAATGTAAACAATTTTCTTTTAAAAGTTTATGAAATTGAATTTTACCCCTACAGCAAATGGAGGAGTGTGTGAGTTCATCTGATCTTAGATAAGTTTGTTCATTTATTAGAAACTTTTATTGATGTGGAAAATAACTATATTCTTTTCTTAACTGAAATTGCACGGGAATATAATCCATCTATGATAGGCTATTTTAAAATAATGCCATGATATAATGAATAGAAAATAAAATTCTTCTCTTAACATTAACATTTATTTGATTGTCACTTATGTGAAAAAATCTACAAATCTTCTCTCCCTTCTTCAAACTGACCTCTGAACTAATGCATGAAAATTAGATGATACTCATGTCATCATTTCTATGCCCATCTCTTACATGTATGCAGTTGTGAATTGGAATTTCTTTGTAAGTATACCTAATGATGCTTGATATAGATCATAAGCTCCTGGCAGCTAGTACTTTTTGCTCAGCCTCATTCCTGACTCAAGTGAATACAAAGTAAAATATTCCCTCATGACAGCCATGCTTGGGAATGTGTCATGAAAGCTAACCAAAAGGGTGTGGAGTTGTCCATTAGGTCACTTACATGTGCTATGTATTGAGGAAACATGAGAGCAATCACCAGTTGCCATGAGGAGATGGGCATCAGGTTCAAGGTAGGTGGAAGTTTGGAAGAGATTTCAATTTCCCAATATTTTCCATCTCTGGACCAGATATGAGCTGAATAAAAGTTTGGAAGCAGGACAATGGCACGTCCAGCAGCTGCAGTTTGTCAATGCATAGTAGACTCGTTCAATTAATGTATGTACAGATTGGACATCTGTTTAAATATACAAGGGGCTGGTGTGATGGGTTTGGATTTAATTTGCCATGTAGTCTTTTGGAGGACAAGAGGGGCAGGCATTTTTAGGATAGGAGAGACTGAGGAAAGAATACGGGTATGAATAATGACAATGGGAGAGGGAAAAAGAGTGGAGGTACATGAAGAGCTAGCACATTAAGTCAGCAGAATTCTCCTGTTTTACCTAGGAGAGCACATAGCATGGATACCTCAATAAGGCCACCTGTTAGGCAAGGGAGGTGATATTAGCCAGAACCTTAATTTTGCAGGAAATCTGTGTTTATTGGAAAGGTCCCTACATGACCTTAATATAGAAAAATTAGTATTACAATCATAAGGGGGCATAAATTAAATTACAATTTTACAGGTATCACCAAGCAAGTTTGGGTCACAGGGAAACAAAGTGCATTGTCTGAAAAAATCACACAGTCTCAAGACTCGACAGTGTGATTAGTCCCTGAAAAATTGAGGGTGTCTGGGATTTTTCATAGGTGGTGAGACTTTCCCAGCTCAGGTGTAGTTGGGATTCCTGACAATTATGTAGGAAACAGAGATGAGTGATCTCCAACAGTTAGCTCTTGGGTTGGGGAACTGTTGTCTGAGGTGATGTCCTCTGTAGCAGTGAGCTCCTGGGCTGGGATGATGTCATCTGGGATGTGGGACATGGAGACCCACTTGAACTGGTGAGGGTAATGTTTTTCTTTTAGCTCTATGACATTAAAATGAGGCTGAGCTGCTTGTAGAATTCTTTATTTTTAAAGATTTATTTATCTATTTATCTACCCCTCCTGTTGTTTTTGCACTTGCTGTCTGCTCTCTGTGTCCATTCGCTGTGAGTTCTTCTGTGTCTGCTTGTCTTCTATTTCAGGTGGCACTGGGAACCAATCCTGGGATCTTCCAGAATGGGAGAGAGGTGCTTAATCTCTTGCACCTCCTCAGCTCCCTTGTCTGCTTCATCTCTTATTGTCTCTCCTCTTTGTCTCTTCTTGTTGAATCAAACCCTGGGCCTCCTATATGGTAGATGGGAGCCCAATCACCTGAGCCACATCCACTACCCAGAGTTCTTTTCCCTGTGGACATTTTATTTAGCACTCAGAACCTCCTTCCTTTCCATTACTGTTGAAGAGCAAGACCATTCACCTTCCTGCTCATCCTACTCTAACTCAAGTCACAATCAGTTTTAGGCAGAAAGGTTTCATTTTCTTTCAAACTCAAGTTTTAACTATTTAATGTTATGCCTACTGCAAGCAGATTTCATTGAAGAATGTGTTGAATAGTTTTCACTCTCTGTTAGTACAGATTTAATATCCTTTCCTTAACAACAGGTTAGACATTTTTGGTTTGGAATTTGATTTTCATCAGAGAATAACAGTAAGACAATGTATATCTTCAAATTCAAACTGTAAAGTCCAATGTCATCAGATATCTGGTGGCATTCCACCATCAGAGGCTTTCTCACAGGCTGTGGGATTTGGAGTATTGAGCTCTCTTTGGCACAGTGTACACAGCCACTCATGACTTCTTTACCACAATGCCATTTTTGCTAGCAGAGTTTCCAAGCAGCTTTAAAATGGGAAGGAGTTAAGGCTGCTATAGTTATTTTTCATGTTATGCATGATAAATTGTGGCACAATAATATGATATAAAAACTGAAAAACAAAAATAAAAAGAACAAATATATTTTACATCATTTGATTATCATACAAAATTAGGCACATCTATTTTTAACACTGAATTAATAGTATCTAATTTTTTGAAAATGTGTAAATTAATAAAATAATTACTAATGAAGTTGAAATGAATGTGTGAGGGAAGAAAAGAATAAACAAATGCTCAAGCCAAAAAACAATAATGAATTTAGAACAATTTGTAATAAAAAAGCAGCTAAATGAAATAGGAAGAAATATTACACTTTCAATGGCAGGATATGCTGTAATACTTTAAGGGGACTGGGGCTAATTTCCAATCAAGGACTATAAAATTTTTAGTGACAATAATTCTACTTGTATTAATTGAAAGTGATCCTTATTTTCTAGGCAACAAGTTGGCAGAAACATTGGGTTTATCAAGAAGATGAATTTCCTAAGACATTTTTATAAAAACTCCTGTCTCTTTAAATCCTGAGACATTACCATACAATTTTTAAAAGGCAAGTAATTCAAATAGAAACATCTTTTCTTCACATATAAAGGTAAAACATGGTATTTTGAAAGAAAACTTGTTTTAGAAAATGAAATAAGCTAACTGGGCACTTTACTCTAAAATTGTTTAAAATCTTAAGATGGCAATTTAAGAAACTCTAAATAATAAAACCAAATTTGAAAACATCTATCTTTGAAACAGGGAGTGGGGTAGGGAGAAAATGTTGCTAAACATATTTGCTGTAATAAGCTCAGGCTTTGCCCCTCACAGCTGTGGCTAGGATTTCAACACACTTCGAAAACAAGAGTGTTTCAGACTAAGATGACACCATTTTCTGCTTCTCATTCTCCTCTTAATATTGCTGCCAAAAGTGAGGGATGGGGTTGGGGTGGGGGCTTCTCTTGCTCTTTATGAAATACAGCAGTATTCTGAGAAGAACATTTTTATTTTTCCTGTCCTATATTCTGATTACTTAGTGTTAATAATCTTTCCTGAGAAAAGAGGGAATTCTGTGCAGGTGATCTGTCTTGTGGCCTCCATCATTTCCAAGGCAAAGTGCCAAGGGTAGTTTACCAGAGTGTAAATATTGACATATTATCAGGCCACCCCAAAGGCCTCCAAGCAAGTCCTGTATGTGCAGGGATGGTGTTCCCAGTGCAGCCAGTACTCTCAGCCAGAGGGGCAGACCCAGTATTCTCTAAGAATCACACCCATAGGCCCTTTCTGTCTATGGTAACTTTCAGAAGGAGAGAACTATAGCTTTGGGGATTCCCAGCTATTGTCATGAAGCTTAATGTGCAAAGCCTGTTTCCAATATGCAGTGAAATTTTAACACCCTATTTTGGAAAATTGAAATGTCACTCTTATTCTTACCATAATATCAAGATCAAAAGCACTTCTAAGTTTAATTATATTATCTAACAGCAAATGCTTTAAAGTTAACAGTGCATATCACTTTAAAATTAGTCCTATGAAGTAAAAGTAAACTCATGATTTTAAACAATGAGCTAAAGTCTCAAACAAGGTAATCTAAAAGAGTAAAGTGTGGCCTTGGAACACTGAACCTGCATCAGTTGAATCCCATTAGAGAGAACAGAAAATAACCAGAAAAACAAGAAAATCTACTAGCCTTTGGGAGGGTTCACAGTTGTTTCCAGAAAAATACTAAGCACTAACTTGTTCATTTTCCTGCTGTATACTTCTCTGGGTTGCTGATCTGACCAAAGATGAGATAACTGTTAGTAGGTGGTAGGAAAAATGGAGGTAGACTGAATAAATGCAGCAACAAAATCTGATTATCTCTACCACAGTTATAATAGGAGGATGTCTGCCTGCAAATTACCTAAAAATGAATAAGACCTATAATGACAGACATAAAAACCAAAATTTATGCATTTTTGTTTTCACATTTAAAAAACTGTGAAGGAAGTATGACTCAACAGGTTTTTAAATAGTGCAAATTTCAACTATCATTCTAACATAAAATTATTAGAGCTTCAAATGCCTCAGTTAGTGATTTCAATTCAGAGGAAAAAATTTACAGTTTCTCTTCAAATGTTCACAACATATTACATTTAGTCCTCATTTGCTAGTGTCTCAGTAGATAACCATAATTTAACCCCACTTAAACATTTGCTAACTGCATTCCTAGAATGCTTTGTTTGCATAGATTCCCTGCAGGAGAAGATGGAAATGAATATGAGAGGTACTCCAGTGTCCCGAGGTCTGCTGCTCTGAAGTACATCCTGCTCTGCTCCAGCTCTGCACAGCAGGCTGGCAAAGGGCCCCTCCTGTGCTGCCAGAGTGTCCTGCTGAGCAGGTCAACTCCCTCAGCCAGGAGGGAGAGCCTGTGGAAGGCAGTGATGAAGCCACCATCTTTGATCTGTGCCTTTGGAAACCCAGCAGTAGCAGCAACATTTCCAGTTTTATGTGTGCTCCAGGGAACCATGGCAGAAGAACAATATGCAGGTAGACCAGCTTGGAAAACCATTCCCTAAAATATTGCTCCAAGCTGCCATCCTGTCTGTGCATGTGTTGAAGAGGTTCTGGCTTCAGTTTTTTGTTTTTTAAAAAAATTAAAAAGATGTATTACTATTATAAAAGAAAAATAAATACTATAAAGTAAAATTGATTACATTTACATTAGAATAATTTGAAGTAATGTTCATTGGATCTGATATTCTAATTCCATAAGTCACTCATATGTGTGATGTTTGATTTGAAGGCACTGAATATGTATCTTCTTGTCAAATGATGGGGAAATAAAACAATTCTGCTTACCAAAACAAACAAACAAACAAACAAAAAAAACATTAATACAGAAGCAAGAAAGAAAACAATTTATTATTGGTTAAGAATGATCAGGTTTACATGCATATAAAGTAGCATGCCAGTGATTATTATGCCTGGGCAAAATTTCATAAAAATTTAGAGAGTAAAGCAGAAGAAAGAACAATGAAAGCTTCTCTTATCACCTAAAGAGATAAATGATTGCACTTTGTGATTGTTCCCTGTATAGTCAGTGCTGGAAATTTAATCTAGTCCCTGACAAAATAGATGTTTAAGTCCTAACCCCAGTACTGTGGTTGTGAACCAATTTGTAAATAGTATATTTGAATATGGTATTAGTTAAGGAGAGGCAAACCTGAGTGAGGTTGGGCCTTAATCCAATAAGATTGAAGTCCTTTATAAGCAAAAATTCAAAACCAGAAGAGAAGCCAGAGAAGGAGAGAGAGAGATTTCCATGGGATGAATGCAGAGATGCATCTACAAGCTAAAGAACCCCAAGGATTACTGGCAAGCTAGCACCAACACACTATAGATTCTGGGAGAAAGCATGGCATGTGGATACCTTGATGTTGGGTTTCAAGCCTACAAAGTCATGAGACAATAAGTTCCTGTTATTTAAACCCACCAGTATGTGCTATCTGTCCTAGAAGCCCTGGTAAACAAAGACACTGAGTGAGTGACTCCAGAATTAATTTTGGTAGTATGTGTTTATAGTTCCAAGGGTTAGATGGCCCAAGACATTGCAGTGTAAAATCAAAAGTTCAGTGTTCTTATTGGGCTTTTCATGTTTACAAGGATATAATCTAAGGAGGGAGAATGGGAGGCAGCTGCCCCTTTCCTCTATCAAGCAAAGAAAACTTCATCCTTTTACACAAATGGGAAAAATAATTTGAATGATATTTGTTAAGAATCTGAGTACCTGAGAGAACTATGTGTGAGTATGTTTATATGTGTGTTTCACT
>JAQZBX010018860.1:0-34258 GCA_029593785.1 Cabassous unicinctus
CCTACAGTACATTGAAGATATTGTTGAGAGTAATATGGACACTAAAGAGACTTTTTATGATGCCGTAGAAGCAATGATGAAGCTATTAGTGGAAACTGGAGGAAAGGTGGTTCATGCTTAAAAGTTGCAGAGAACTTAGCAAGATTAACTCCTGGTGTTTTATGGAAGACAGAATTTGAAAATGGTGAACCTGAGTATTTAGCTGAAGAACTTTCCCACAAAAACTCAGAGAATGTGGCTTGGCATCTCCTTGCAGCTTATAACAAAATATTAGATGAGTGAAATACACTAAGGACTAAACTCTTGGGTACAAAGAAACAAAAAGTGATTCTGGAAATTCCAAGCCTCTGAAAATCAAGTTCTCAGATGAAAGTGTCCCATTTGAAGACTTAGCTAAACCTGGAAATTGTAAATCCGGATTGAAGATGCAGTTATCTCAGAAAGACTTGTGGAAAGTCTTACTGTCAGATGGCTTGGACCCCTGCTTCTTGCATGCTAAACCAACAAAGTTTTTTGAGAGAGCAATATGAACAAAATCACTGTCAGCTTGGACAAAAAAAGGACATGGAAAGAAGATGTTGAAGGAGAAACAGGTTCAAGAGGAAAACCATGGAAGCTGAGATGTGGAATTAAGACATCGCCTTGGGCCAAGAGAAGAACCACACCCCTGTATACAGGGAGGGTGAGTTTGCCCTAGCAGTTGAAGAGGGTGGATGTTCCCACCCAATGTTCTGGGAGAGTTTTGCCACCCCATGGTACAGAGAGGGGGGAGCACATTCCTCAAAAATTAGGGTGTTAAAGTCAGCACCCCATAGGTCTGAGAGTGGTGTTCCTGTCCCCCAAGGATTAGAGAAGGCCAGGTGGTCAACTCATTGATCTATGATGGTTAAGCCTGTATGCCAAAGGTTGGGGGGGGGAATGTTGTCTTTACCTCACTCTACTATGGAGGCTAAGAATGTAACCTAAAGATTGGCTAAGGTGTGGCTATCATCCCAACACTCTTGGAGGGTAAGGTC
The DNA here is from genome assembly GCA_029593785.1 of Cabassous unicinctus. Lineage (NCBI taxonomy): Eukaryota > Metazoa > Chordata > Mammalia > Cingulata > Chlamyphoridae > Cabassous > Cabassous unicinctus. The sequence continues at coordinate 1,017 of JAQZBX010018860.1, forward strand.
CGGAGCTTGGTTGACACCCAGATGCTTGATGAGGGCGGAAACAAGAAAATGGCCATTGGGCAAGGCTGTGGAAAGGGTGGGTCCCCATGTGGTGCCAAAGAGAAGAAACCATCCTCTTAAGAATGACTTTCTGACTTTGAAATTGAAAGGAGGATGCCCTACAGGTTTACTGAACAGTAGAGGACCCATGACTCAGGTTTAACTTACCAATTTCTCCTTATGGTAATGAAAGTGTTTATGTTTGTCTGTCAATTTGTGTATTGGAAGCAGATAAATGATTTTGTAAGTTTCAGAGGCATATAACTAAGAGGGACTTTGCCTCAAGATGAACTAGATTTCTTTAAAATAATTATGATATGATTTTGTAGTTGCATTGTTACTGATTTAAGGTTTTTTGAATATTCTAATGTATTTTTGGAATTCAGAGAGTGTAGTGTAGCAGTGTGGCAGTTTGATATAGTTATGAATTCCAAAAATAGATATTGAATTATGCTTTTAAACTGGTCTATTAATCTGGGTATGATTAAGTTATGCTTAAGGCATTGGCTGAGCCACATCAGTATGGTTTTGAGCCCCACCACTTGGGGGGTGGGCAACCAAATATAAAAGGCATGGCAAAGGACAGAATTGGAGCAGTTTTGATGTTGGGGTTCTGATGTGGAAGGAGAGAAGGTCCTGGGAAAAGAGATGAGCCATTCACCTGATAGTTCACAGCTGGCCTTGTGGAGAGAGGCAGAGCCTAGAGAACCTCAGAGTCTTCAGCTGACCTTCTGGAGGAAACAAAGGAGCTAAGCCCAGAGAGAAATGGAGCTCCAGGAAGAGAGGAACCCAAGAAACCTGAACCTTAGCAAATGTTGGCTGCTGTCTTGCTCTAACATGTAGCAACAGACTTTGGTGAAGGAAGAAGCATATGCTTATGGCCTGGTAACTGTGGTCTTGTACCCCAAATAAATACCTTTTATATAAACCAATCAAATTCTGGTATTTTGCATCAGCATCTCTTTGGCTAATATGAGGCCTTAGGAGGAAATGATGAATGTGTTACTGGAAACTTGCAAAAAGGATTATCCTTTTCTTAAAGTGGAAGAGAACTTGGCAAAATTAAGTTCTAATGTCAGATAGAAGGCAAAATTTGAAAGTGATGAACTTAGATATTTAGCTGAGGAGATATCCATTTCATGTGGAAAGTGCAGCCTGGTTTTTCCTTTCAGCTTGCTTTAGTTTGCTAAAAGCTACAGGGAGCAATATACCAGAAATGGATTGACTTTTACAGTGGGAATTTATTAGGTTAAAAACTCAAAATGTCACATTTGCAAAAAGTTTACACACAGTAATTGATTAGCTCTTAGGACATGATCATCTGGGAACCACTTATCATCAAACTGTTACATTCCACCTTCTGGGCTCCAGAATGTCACGTTCTTTCTATATGCAAATACATTCATTCCATCACAATATTTTAAGAAACATTAAATTATTTCAGTAACAGTATTAAAATCTAGTCAAAATCTTTTATAGCCATGCAGTCTGTCCTGAGGCAAATGTGCCCTCTGGCTGTGGACCTGTGACACTTACAAATTAAGTTATCTTCTTCCACTATACAAAAGAAAGACAACCATAGGATAAATGTTCCCTCTTTTCCAGGCCTCACTGCTTCAGCTTCATGCTGCTCTATCTGTGGCTTCTCTGTCTTCTAGATTTTTCAACTTCTGGAGGCTTCTCTCTGTATCTGTGTTCTTCTTTCTGTGCCTCTGTATGTTTCTTCCATTTAAAAAGGACTTTAGTGAAAGGACTAAGACCCACCCTGGGGGATGCCCTACTGAAGTGATCTAATAAAAAATAAGGTCCCTTAACTGAATCTAAGCAAAAGGTCCCATCTACAGTAGGTTTACATACACAAGAATGGATAAACTCTAAGGACAAGATCTTCTGAGGCCCACACAGCTTCAAACTGTCACACAACTTAGAGTAAAAAGCAAGAGGAAAGGGATAAGCTGTGAGCTGAATTCTTGGGCACAAAGAAACCAGTAATTGATGACTTGGAAAATTCAGAGCTTCCAGAGAAAGAATTTCTATCTAATAGTGTTCCATATGAGGGTTTAAATGAACACTGTTCCATCCATATATTTCTGTGTAAGTCAGTATTTGAGGTGCTGTTATCTAGGAATTATCTGTGGAGTTTCTGATGGTTTAGACCTCTGTGTCCTATATGGAAAACTGATAGTTTTTTCATGAGATTTGTGTGAATGCAATCACTGATCAAAAGGGATAGATTAAGGAAATTTGCTTTAAGGGCAGAACCATGGTAGCTGAGGTCTAGACCAAAGATATAGATTCTTGAAGGAAGAGATTGGACCCACCCATGTGTGTGAAAGAGTGTTCTCCAGATTTGGACAGGGTGGGCTTTCCAACCTCTTGTTCAGCAATTGTGTTGCCACCCCAGTGTTTTTAGATGTTGGAGTTTATACCCCAGGATTTTCAGTGAGTATGGCCACCACCCCAGTTTTCTCAGAGGGTTGAGCCTATTTCCCAGGGATTTGAAGATAGTCTGATCATCAACCCAATATTCTCAGAGGATGGAGCCTTCTCTTCAGTGTTCATGGAGAACACCATTTTATCATAGGATGCAGCCTTCATCCTAGTGCTCAGGGAGAACAAGGCCTCTTTCCATGTCTTTAGAAGATATGGGGCTGCCACCCCATGAGGCCTTAAAAACAAAAAATTGTTCCTTAGATGACAGATATTAAAGTCTAATGGAGTATGTCCTGCAGGATTTGGAATTCTTTGATATTCATTATTCCTGTTTTCCTTCTAATTCTCCCCTTGGGTTTGGGATTGCTTAGACAATGGCTGTCCTTTTATTGGATATTGGAAGCATATAACTTGTTCTCTAGGTTTTACAGGTCCACAAATAAGGGGGCATTATTCTGCATAAGAGACCCTACCTCTAAATGATTTTGATTAGAGTTTGTACTGAAATGATTTAAGACTTAGCATACTGTGATAGAATGGATGTATTTTGCATGTAGAAAGATGGGGTTCAGAAGGTGGAGTGTGGTGGTTTGAAGTTGCATGTACCCTAGGAAATTATGTTCTTAAATTTTTTCCATTCCTGTGTGTGTGGATCGATTTTCGGTAGAACCATATGATGCTGCTTCAGTTAAGATGTGACCCATCTCAGTCAGCATGGGTCTTAATCCAATTACTGAAAGCCTAAATAAGAGAATATAATTCAGACAGAGAGATAGCCTCAGAAGAATCTGAAATGAACAAAACCCAGAAACAAGAGAGAAAGACAGATACTGCCTATGCCTCTACAAATGACAAAGGAACCAGATTGTTGGCAGCCAGTTTTTGGGAAGAGAGCATCACCTTTATTATGCCTTGATTTGGAGATTTTATTGTCTTCTAACTATAAGCAAATTCCCACTATTTAAGCCAACCCATTTCATTGTATCTGCTTTAAACAGCCTAGAAAAGTTAAAATACTGCCTTTGGTACTTCATGTTGTTTGTTCATCTAAAGCATGACAGACTATTGCATTCTAGCAGTGTTTCTTGTTGCCACAGACTCTGGTTGACTTCACTCTTTTTTATGGTCAAATAGTATTCCATTGAATGTATATACCACATTGTGTTTATCCATTCATGTGTTGGTGGATGCTTAGGTTGCTTGTATCTTATGTTGATTGTGAATAATGCCACTATGAATATCAGGAGGCAAATATGTATTTGAGTTCCTGCTTTCAATTCTTTTAGTTATATACATAGTAGAGGGATTGCTGGATCACATGGTAATTCTATACTTAGCTTTCTTAGGAATTGCCAAAATTTCCAGTGTCTGAACAATTTTACATTCCCACCAGCATTTTAAAATTAGGTTTTGTATTAATCAGAGTTCTCTAGAGCAACAACTACCAGAAGATATCTGTATATAGTATGAGACTTAATAAAACTGTATCATGCAACCATAGGAATGCACTAATCTAAATTCCATAGGGCAGGCTGCTAGCCCGAGTCTCCCATGAAGGTTTTTGATGAATTCCACAGGAGATGCTCTCTGTGTAATGTAGAGATGGAAATTCTCTCTCTGAGTGCTTAAGTCATTTCTCCTTTAAAGGCCTTCAACTGATTGGATGAGATATCACTCATTGCTGACAGTAGACTTAATCAACCATAGATGCAATCAACTCACTGATGATTAGATTCCATGAAATGTCCTGTTAATACAATTTTTACAAAATTGTGTTTATTTTTATTTTTTTTAACTTGTATTAGACCAGTGCTTGCTTGATGAAACAACTGGGCACTATCACCTGTCCAAGTTAACACATTAGCCTAACCATCACACAATCATACTCAGAGGAATACAGAAGTATTCATTTAGGTGATTCTTCTGCTCCATGTGGTCTCCACTGGAGATGCTTGATGGAATTCAGGTCTACTCAGGTTAGGTTTCATGAGCCCTGATGGCTTCACTCACTATTGTGGTGTCTTGGGAGGGGTGCCTGAAAGTGTAGGCTCTGATAGGACCATCAACCTGCCTATGTCCCTTCCAAGTTGGTGGAATCAGGGTGGACAGACTTACATGATGGCTTAGGCATACCATGGTGTTCTAGAGATGAAATTGGAAGGTGCTAGTTTCCTGAGTCCTGGGTCAAAAACTAGCACAGTGATTTTTCCAGCAATTGTACTTCTCACAGTGGTCACAGAGCCCACTCATTTCAAGAGGATGAGACATAAGCCCACTTCTGTACAGGAAGATTTGACACTCAATTCATCCTGGGGTCAAGCTGACTCAACCAAGAACCCAATTTATAACAATCTGGGCCCCAACAGAGACCAGGTCCAATTGGACTTAATCACTGTGGTCAGTAAAATATAGCATAAGTTACCCAAACACTCATGTGGTGCCTGCAACCACTAACTATGCCAATCACTGTGGTCTTACTTCTGACCCCAACCTACAGGTGCATGTCTATGAGGATACCTAGAAAGGAACCTCACTCACTACCTCCCCACTCTAGTTATACCATCACCCTCGCAAGGTGTAGGGTATGGGTGGGAGTTCTAGAGAGTAAGTGCCAGAAAGAGGGCTATAGTTATTTCCCCAGAATCCTGATTGGTGTGATATTGATTTCTACCTCCAGGTGTATGATATAAGTGTCTGCTAATGTCTGTCCCCACCTCACCATGCTCCATATGTTATCAGGAATTCCTGTGATGGGAATATTTAAATATGCTTTATCATCCAGATTGAGAATCTCCTTCCAATAACTCCTCCAAATAAATCTCCTGCCAAGGAATGCAAGGGTTTTCACAAGTTCAGACATGAATGTCATAATGAAAGACTCAGGAATATCACTTGTGAGTGGGGGAAAAATCTATCATTAGCAAAGGAAGATTTCATGGAAATCCTTCTAAATTTAATTGTATCTCCATTCCCCACTCAAACCAAGGAATATATTCTAAACTATGGATTTTGTTTTTATTTTATCTTAAACTGTTACTATTAATTCATGACTAGTGGGTAGTTATTAAAACCAAATCTCAATACCAGCACTCCTTTAACAGAAGATCTGCAAACTAAAATACTGGTTGCATGCTGGCTTTGGAAGAGATTGTAGTTATTATTGTTAATGTTCTCATTTATAAAATAACACCAATAATTTATTTCATTCAAATAAATTTCAAATAGTTCCTTAACTATTAATCCTTATGCAGTAGTCTTGTAACATGCAAAGAATGCATAGAATTAAATTCATGATGATTTTTGGGAATGGTTATAATCAAATGTAAAATGAGACAAACAGCAAGATTGCAGCAGAGTAAAGCTCTCCTAGGATCCACTCCTCTATGGAACAGTTGGTGATGACCCAGAGCTATCAAGATCACTTGTTTGGGGGCTCCAGGAGACCAGAAGTGCATGCTACAACATACTTGAAAGAATGGAAGGAGGAGACTGTTCATCTGCAGAGAAGATTCATAAGTAGAGCATTCTACGCCACGGAGGCTGGTACCCATCCTCCACTGGAGGAACAAGCTGCCTCAGGAGCTGTTCAATGACTGGAATTGGAAGCTCCATTTCCCAAAAATGGGGGAGGAAGAGACATTTGGGCACCAACTTCAGTTACTGATTAGTAAATTCAGTGGATTAAAGTATAATTCTAAGAAGAGCTAATGTTTCAATCTGTCCATGTCAGAAAGAGGCCGGTAGCTGCCATCTTAACTCCGCACTGACCTGAGGGAAAGCAGGGCTGACTGAAAATCCCAGTGCTGGTCGGAACTGGCTTCTTTCCATCTAGATCAGATTGCCATTCTTGTCTAAGCCCCAAACCCACCTCAGGCAGGGAGGAAACTGGAGGGAGCTTTGCCAGGTTCTCCAGGAAATTACAGGCCATGCCAAGTAGGCCAATGATCATCATACATTGGCAGCACAATTCACCCCAGGAGCTAATCTGTGGCAGGAATAGGAAGCTCCATTTTCCAAAACCCAGGAAGGAAGAGACAGTTGGCCATGGATTTTAGCTACTGATTAGTAAATTTGGCTGGCTAAAGTATAACCTTAAAAACAGCTAAAGTTTGAACTTCTCTGAGTATGAAGGAGGCTGGTAACCACCTTTTTGACTCCAACCACAGCAAGCAGGGAAGGGCTGACTGAAAATCACAGTGAAGGTAGAGACTAATCTCTTTTACCCAGATTGACATGCAGCCCTAGCCTAGGGTTCAGTTCCACCTCTAGCAAGGAGGAAACTTGCATCAGCCTATTCAGGTAATGGCATATACATTTAACTGGCACAGACTGAATAATTGGATGTCTACTGGGACAACTGTGGTCATCTTGGGCCTGCACTGCATAGATAGCTACCTACACCTTCAGCTCCATCACCACCCCAGGTTGGGGAGTAAGGGGCATGAAGCTTCATCAGTCTCTCCTGGAAACAACAGTCTAGGCATGCATGGTGGCTCTGTCCCTCCCACTGGCAAAGGAGAAAGTTGGGAGAAGTTTCATTGGTCCTTGGGGCAATGAGGGCAGATTAAGCCTCAACATCTTATAGCACCACCTACCTCCTTGGCTCCTACTACACAACCAGCAAGGGAGAAAGGGCAGGAAGCACTAAACTAAAGAGAAAAATGCACCCAGATTAAATACTCTAGTAAGGCAGATGCCAAGACACCAACAAAAAATTACAATCCACACCAAGGAACAGGAAGGTATGGCCCAGTTAAAGAAACAAGATAAGCCTCCAGATAAAATAAAGGAGTTGAGGCAACTAATCACAGATGTCCAAACAAATCTCTTTAATAAATTCAATGAGATCACTAAAGAAATTACGGATATTAGGGAGATATTGGATGAACACAAAAAAGAATTTGAAACCATACATAGAAAAATAGCACATGTTATGGGAATGAAAGGTGCAATAAATGAAATTAAAAATACACTGGAATCATAGTAGCAGATTATAGGAAGCAGGAGAAAGGATTGGTTAGCTTGAAGAAATGCTCTCTGAAAGTGAACATACAAAAGAAAAGATGAAGAAAAAATCGGAAAAACTTGAACAAGGTCTGAGGGGAATAAATGACAGCAAGAGACATGCAAACATATGTGTCATTGGTGTCCAAGAAAGAGAAGAGATGGGAAAAGGAAAGGAAGGAATATTTGAAGAAATAATGGTATAAAGTTTCCCAACCCAATTGAAGGACATAGATATCCATGTCCAAGAATCACTGGCGTACTCCCATCTGAAAAAAATCCAAATAGACCAAATGTGAGACACATACTAATCAGAATGTCAAAAGCCAAAGACAAAAAGAGAATTCTAAGAGCAGCAAAAGAAAACCAATGTATAAGATATAGGAGATATCCAATAAAATTAAGTGCTGATTTCTCACCAGAAAGCATGACAGCAAGAAGAGAGTGGTATGATATATTTAAGATACTGCAAGAGAAAAACTTCCAGGCAAGAATCTTATATCTGGCAAGATTGTCTTTCAAACATGAGGGTGAGTTTAGTATATTCACAGATACACAGATACTGAGAGAATTTGTAAACAAGAGACCTGCTTTGCAAGAAATACTAAATGATGTGCTACAGCCTGAAAAGAAAAGACAGGAAAGAAAGGCCTGGAATAGAGTCTAGAAATGAAGATTATGTCAATAAAGTTAACTAAATGTTTCAAAAGAACGGTGAAAATAAAATATGACAGATAAAACTCAAATATTCAGGAATAAACTTAATCAATGTTGTAAAGCACTTGTATTCATAAAACTACAACTCATTGTTAAATTTTAAAAAATGACCTAAACAATTGTAAGAATATTCCATTTTCATGGATTGAAAGAATAAATATCATTAAGATGTCAAATCTAATCAAATTATGTACAGAGTCAATGCAGTCCCAATAAAAATTCCACCAGCATTTCTTAAATAAATGGAAAATATTATTATCAAATTTATTTTGAAGGTAAGGAGTCCTGAATAGCCAGAAATACCTTAAAAACGAAAATCAAAGTTGGAGGACACACTTCTGGACTTTCAGTCATATAAACTAGCTACAGTGGTAAAAACAGAATGTTAATTGCATAAAGACCGACACATAAACCAATGGAACCAAATTGATAGTTACAAAACAGACCTTCCTCTCTACAGTCAAGTGATTTTTGACTATCCTGTCAAATCCACACAGCTAAGGCAGAAAAGTCCATTCAACAAATGGTGCTGAGAAAACTGGATATCCATAACAAAAGAAGGAAAGAGGACCCCTATCTCACACCTTATACAAAAATTAACTCAAAATGAATGAAAAACCTAAATATAAAGGCAAGATCCATAAAATTTCTAGAAGAAAATGTTGTAAAATATCTTCAAGACCTGGCATTAGGTGATGGATTATTAAAGAAGATAAGAGGAGGACTGAGATGGACTATTGTTATTTAATGTATGTAGAAGTTTTCATTAGCTTTACTGTAAAAGTATGAAAATGTACAGATTTGATGGTAACACATTATAGTGAGTAACAGGTGGTTTTTAGATGAGGATGTGGCTGAAAATGGTTGTCTGGGGATGTAAATGCCAATTGACAGAAAGCTAGAGAATAATCTAGGGACTGAATAGCACAGTAAAACCAGATGTGGGTGAGAATAGTGGCTGATGGTACAGATTCAAGAGTATTCTTTGTGAGCTAGAGCAGATGTACATCACTATTGCAAGGTGGACGGAATGTGGAGAAGCATGGGAAAAATACAACTGGAGTGACCTATGGACTATGGGTAACAATAATAATGTAATATTCTTGCATCTATGCCAAAGATGTACTGTGTTGATAATGGGGGAGTATGGAAAATGTGTGCTAAATGTACACTCTGGACCTGGTAATAATCAGATGATATTATCCTATAATCTGTAACAAATATTCCACCATGGCGTGGTGTGTTAATAGAGGGATGTTGTTTGGGAATTCTAAACATGTGCATGATTGCTTTCTAAGTTTATAACTTCTGTCATAAAATATATTTAAAAAATAATAATAGGGTGGTTTTGGGGAAAATACACCAAATATAAGATAAGGACTATAATTAGCAAGGTTTTTACAATGTTCTTTTCATAACTTGTAACAAATGTCTCATGAAAACACAAGGTGTTGGTGGAGGGTTGATATATGGGACCCCTGTAGGATGTTATGAATGTTTCCTTTTTAAGTTCACATCTTTTACTATACACTTATTGTTTATGTATGTTCATGTATAAATCATATAAAAATAATAATAATAGGGTGGTTTGGGAGAGAATATTTTGGTTAGTAGTAATATTTTGAGGATGCTCTTTAATCATTAGTTAAAAATGTTTCACAACAATACCAAGTATTTGTAGTAGTGTGAGGTACTTGAGCCATGTATGATGTTATGTATGTTTCTTTTGTAAGTTCACAACTATTGCTATAAACATTTTTTATGTATATTCATGTATGAGTGATACACTTGAGTCAATTTTAAAATATTTTAAAAAATTTAAAAATAAAATAAACTAAATTGATATTTTAATTACAGGTATATCTTTGTTTAAAAATTATTTCAAAACAGTGCTGACTCTAAATGAAATTTAAAAATGACTAGGCAAAATTAAGATATTAATAAAGTGGTTCTATGGTTTTTTATTCTTGTTATTACCATGAACAATTTAAATAAATGGAGAGTTATTATTAAGGGAAAACAATTCAAAGCCACTTTCCTGACTGACTCAGTCACACAAATTCCTCTATTGTTTTATTATTTCTGGGAAATCAGAACAGTAGTTAGTCATTTCATTAACATACCAAATCCCCATAACTTACTCCTGTTCACAAAAATCCCTCTAAATACAATACCTACCAAGGGTTTAAAGCATCTGAACATAGAATGGGTTTCTACCATCATCTTTGCTATCATCAGGACAGGGATGCCTAAATGAGTACATGATGAGAGCTCCAAAAGGGAGGAGGGAGTGGCTGAGAGTTTGGGAGGAACCAGAACCCCATAAAGGATATGGGGACCTGCCAGCCCTTCACAGGGCACTCAGGAAAGGAGACACCAATCAGAGAAGGGCAACTGGGGAAAGATACAGAATGACCAGGATTCTACAGACCAAAAATAGCATTGTTATGAGCTGAGGGAGGGATGGTGGGGTTGGGAATAAAATGGAGGACAGGAAGGAATGAGAAAAAGAGTTACCATAAATTACCATGTCTTCATGAAAATAAAAATGTTTGCTGTTGTGTCAGAACAACTGACAATGAACAAAGGATATTAAAAATTCATGTTCTGGACCTTTAAATTTATATCTATAGCCATACCACGTATAAATAGGTAGAAATCAAAGTGGGTGTGAATGTTTCTGTATGGCAATATATCCACAGTTAGGCCCTCACTGGCTGCAGGCCTGTAGTCAGCCTAGTTTAATCAACTATCTGAGGTGGGAAGTAGGGGTGTAGGCTGGAGACCAGTGAAGTGATAACAGAGAGCCGGGTGGGTCTTTGGCCTGATTTAGGAGTCACCTTGACACTTTATTTAAATAAGTCAGCTTGCTTTTAAAAAATCAGGAAGCCATTATAAATGGTTTTACTTGTCCCAGAATTGCCTCTTAATAAACAAATATTTACCTTCCACAAAATGAAATGTCTTCAGAATGGTGCGTTTAACTGTTATGACCATTTTAGTCATGGGTACCAGCATGTGGGGATGCATACCTAGGAGAAATCTCCTGGGAAAGAAACCCTCCACTTTGGAAAGCTCTTTTATCAAACATAGAAGAAGGGACAAATACATTTGTGGGAGAAGTTTAGCATTGTTGAAAAACTGTCAAAGCTGGCTTGACTAGCTGTCCCTTTCACAGAAAGTCCTCGAGAAAATGCCTATGAAGAATTGAAATTACTTTAAGGATTTTTGACTGTAGCCACACTCAAATTCTTACATATTCAATTGAGTTAAAAGTAGCCCAAATAAGCAGTTTTTAGCCATATAGCCATAACTGACTTTTCATATCCCCAGGAAACAAGCCAAACATAGGATCTCAATTGGTAGGTTAGGGATGAACACTTAAAGGCCCCAAGCTGCCTTGGCATCCTTCCTCTGTTTCCCCTACTGGGGACTCACTGCCACCTGTGGCGACAGGAAGATTCCACAGAGAAGGTCCTGAGCTCTGCAAACCTGACAATGGTGAACCCCCAATGACAGCTTGTGTCTTACTGTCATCTGGTAGTCATATCTTCTTTTGGACAACTCCAGAATCCTCACTTCTGGAGTTCCCTGCTGTTTCTCTTGCTGCTAAATCACTTCTTGCGGTCACAGAGCATGTGAATTGTAGTATTTCCTTTCCAACCCGAACAGGGCTTTGCTTGATATTCCTCTGCTTTTTTTTTTATTTGCCCCAAGAGAAGAGAGGTTGGAGAATTTTGCTGCCGATTTGGAGAGGGGTTGGTCCCAGCAGCTTCCTCAGCAGGGTCCCCATGGTGGGGAGTCACAAAGGAGGAGTAGGAACCTGGGAGAATCCTCCCTGCATCTAGACCCCTCTGTCCACATTTTATCCCCACTCTGACTCCTCCAGCCAGGCTGAGGAGCTGAGGACATCATGATTGGACACCTGTGACATACCTATGCCAAGTGGCACAATCTCCATCCCATTCCCTGCAGTTCCACTCACTCCATGGAGTCCCTACCCTCTCAGAGTCCTTCCTCATGCCCATCAACTCTCCACCCTGTCCAGTCAGGAGATGTTCCCAGAGATGTAGAACTTTCACCTCGGTAGAAGTTAAATGTCTGCCCCAAGGCCAGTGATTCTCTAATGGTTTAATGGTTTAGTTGTGTTTCCTGGGCTAGGAAAAGTGAGGAATGGGATTTGTCACAGGCACTGTAACTTTTTCATTTAAGGTAATTTTGAAATTTTATTTATGAAATTGTTCAAAGATAGCATCAGCTTAAGTGGCCACTCACTATTTCTCTCACAAAAGACAAATGATTGGGGGCAGGATCTGCCAAGGTGAGCTGTTCTGGGATGCCACAGGATGGGAGACTTTGGGGCTCTGGAGAGAGCTGGACAGGGAGGTAGATTGCTCAAGAGAAAACTGTGAGTTTTTAGCCTCGTTTCTAGAAAACATGGATGGCTAAGCCCCACCTTCAGGGCAGGGGGACAGGGCAAGCCCCAAAAGCCCCCAGCCACCCAGCAAGAGGCATAAATTTCTGAGAGTGGGAGGGTTCTGGCAAAGGATAGAGAAGTTTTTCCTTTATGTGGGTGTGGTAGCCTGGAACCCCTTAGAGATTTGGGGAGCTTACTTAGTAGCTAGAAGTGGCAAAAGACTGAGGGGAGAGGTGAATCTGTTGAGGAAGCCTGATTTACCTAACTGCTCTGAGATACAGAGGCTTGGGCTTAGAAGGGTGGAGTCAGCCAATTCAATAATTCTGCACTGAGGACTATCAGAATTTCAACTCCCCTAAAAGAGTCAGATAGTGGGAGGCACTTAATAAGTTTTCAAGAGCCTATTTAGGATCCCCTGGGAGGAGAGGGTGGTCTAGAAGAAGCTTGAAAATTATTTCAGTACATGGAATTCAGTCACCAGGGTCCCACTTGAATTTCAAAAGGGAACTCAACCTGACCAGGAGAGGGGAGAGGGGATCTGTTCATACAGCCTGCTGAATCCTACTGCCCTAGGAGAGTAAAACCTGTCTTGGGAAAGTGGCTGAATAGGTTTCTGAAGAGCTAACTGACCCAATTAGAATGGTCGCTCAGTGGAGGAATTCCTGCCTTGAATATACAAGGTCCCTAGTTTGATTCCCAGCTCCTTTAAAAGTAGTGATCCACTGGGATATCTAACATCAAGCTGATACCATAGGACAGGAAAAACACAGACATTATTTCTCTACTAGCTTCTTTTGGATAACTTATTTTTCCAAAAAAATATATAAAAAAGATTGCAGAAAAATTTTTTAACTTAATTTACTCACTAAAAACCACCTGAAAACCTGAAGAGAGAAGCCTGCAGGGTAATTGATTAATGAACACAGGCAGCCTGAGAGGCTCCACAAGGACCCAAGAAGCAATGGTTTTCATTCTTAGCTTTGTTTGATGGCTTGCTTGTGTGTTTTGTTTGGGGTTTGTTTTTCGTTTGTTTATTTGTTTGTTTTCTTTCTTGTATTTATTTCCTCCTTCCTCCCCACCCTTTTTTAAAATTAGGTGCTGCTAGCTTGTTTCTTCTTTGTTGTGCTCTTTCTTCCTTGATTTCTCATTTTCTCTGTATCTTGATTTTGTCTACCAACACTATCTCTTTTCCTTTCTTCATCTTTCTATCTTCTGCTTTCTATTGTGGATCTTACACTCCAAATTTCATAATTGCTCCTCAATTTTCTTGGTTTGATTTCTATATTCTCTATTCTGTTTTTTTTTTATTATTAAGTTTTCCCTTTATGTCCTATCTTTTCTCCTTCTCTCTCTCCTCATCATTCTGGCCTTTAAAATAATTCTATGTATTTTTCTCTATTCAGTTTCCCATTTCACTCTAGGTACTCTAGATTTTTATTCTGACTATTATACACTTCTTGCAAGAGTTAAATATTCATTTGATTAAGGCTTATATGGCCCCTTTCATAACTTTTATTATTATTACTATTATCAATTTTCTTTTCTTACCACTTTTGATTTCTCTGTCCTTAATCTTTTTCCTCCAAGGAAACATAGAAAACAGCAAGTAAATAGAGCAAGAAGAACAAAGTATCAAAGAGAAACTTAATCCACACGCAAAACCAGCAGCTAAACAAAATTCTAGAGCAGAGAGAGAAGATAACCAACTGAATAAACCCATCAAGATAAATGATGACCAGAGGGCAACAAAAATTACAAACCATAATAAGAAACAGGGAGAAATGGACCAGAGCAATGGACAAACTAAAAACCAGGAAGAGTTGCAGAACTTTGAAAAACTAATCCAACTGTTGAAACAAATATCACGGACCAACTTAATGAAGTGAAGGAAGAGATTAAGGATATTTAGAAGACACTGGGAATCATACTGAAGAAATTGCAAACAAAAATAAAAAGATAATGGATATAATGGTGAAGAAAGTAACAATCCAAGAAATCAAAAAGACACTGGAATCATAAAAGCAGATATGAACAGGAAGAAGAATGAATTAGTGATGTGCAAAACAGTACATATGAAATCAAACAATTAGTAGAACAGACAGATAAAAATATAGAAAAAATCCAGGAGGGACTTAGGGATTTAAACAACAACACAAAACACACAGACATAAGCACTATAGGTATCCCAGAGGGAGAAGAGAAAAGAAAAACAATAGGAGGAGTGTTGAAAGAAATAATGACTGAAAACTTCCCAACCCTATTAATGGAGATGGATGAACATGTCCAGGAAGGACAGCATACCCCAAACAGTGTAAATCCCAACAGGCCTACTCCAAGACAAATACTTGGCAGAATGTCCAATGATCAAGACAAAGAGAAAATATTCAAGGCAGCAAGAGAAAACAGAGCCATCACATAAAAGGGAAGCTTACTATGATTAAGTGCTGATTTCTCATCTGAAACCATGGAGACAAGAAGACAGTGGTATGACATAGTCAAGGTACTCAAAGAAAAAACTTTCAGCCATGAATTCTCAGCAATGGTGGCATTCAAAAATGATGGAGAGTTCAAAATACTCTCAGATAAACAGAATTTAAGAGAGTATGCCAATTAGAAACCTACTCTTCAAGAAATATGAAAGGAATTTCTAAAGGTTGAAAAGAAAAAACAGGGGAGGTAGAATTGTAGGAGGGTGTAAGAACAACTAAAAAGACAAAAAGAGAAATAAAAACAACATATGATATACAGAAACCCAAAGAATATATGGCAGATATAAGAAATTCCTTGAGAGTAATAACACAGAATGTTAAAGGATTAAACTCACCAATCAAGAGACACAGATTAGCAGAATGGATAAGGAAATATGACCCATCTATATGTTGTCTACAAGAAATCCAACTTAGACCCAGGGGTTCAAGGAGGATGAAAGTGAATGGCTGAAGAACAATTTTACAAGCAAACAACAGCCAAAATAGGGCAGGAGTAGCTATACTAATATCAGACAAAATAGATTTTAAATGCAAAACTATTGTAAGAGACAAAGATGGGCACTATATATTAGTAAAAGGGGTAATCTTTTAAGAAGTAAGAACAATTATAAACAATTATGCACCTAATCAGGGCACCTTAAAATACATGAGGCAAACACTGGAAAGGCTAAGTGGAGACACAAATGTCTCTACAATTATAGTGGGGGACTTTAATGCATCAGTTTCACCATTAGACAGGTTATCTCGATAGAGAATCCATGAAGAAACAAAGACTATGAATAATACATTAGAGGATCTTGACCTAATAGATATATACAGAAAGCTAAACCCAATTACAGCAGGATATACATTCTTCTCGATTTCGCAATGATCGTACTCCAACATAGACCACACCCTAGGCCACAGAACAATGCTGAATGAATTCAGAAAGATTGAGATTATACAAAGTAATTTCTTTGACCATATTGGAATGAAATTCAAAATCACTAAGGGCCATAGAACCAGATTAGGCACAACAATATCAAAGTTAAACAACACACTCAGAGAAACTGTGAGTCAAGGAGGAAATATGAAAATAAATCAGTAACTACCCTGAAATGAATGAAAATGACAGCACAACATATCAAAACCTATGGGATGCAGCCAAAGTTGTAGTGAGAAGGAAGTTCATAGCCATAAATGCATATGTCAAAAAAGAAGAAAGAGCTACAATTGAAGGCCTAACTGAACACCTGCAGGAATTGGAAAAACAGCAACAAACTAACACCAAAGGAAGTAGAAAGAAGGAGATAACAAAGATTAGAGCAACCTAATGAATTAGAAAATAAGAAAGCACTAGAAAAATAAACAAATCCAAAGCTAATTCTTTGAGAAGATCAATAAAATTGACAAAACCTTAGCCAGACTAACAAAGAAAAAGAGAGTGCAAAAGCAAATACACAAATTAAGAAATGAGGAAGGGTATATCATCACTGACCCCAAAGAAATAAAGAGTATCATAACAGGATACTTTGAAAAATTATATGCCAACAAGAATGATAATTTAGAGAAAATGGACAAATTCCCAGAAACTCACAAGGAACCTAAATGGACAAAAGAAGAAACTGATGAACTCTACAGCCCAATTACAAGTAAAGAGGTAGAATCAGTCATCAAAAACCTCCCAACAAAGAACAGCCCAGAAAAAGATGCCTTCACAAATGCCTTCTACAAAAAATGCCAGAAAGAGATAACAAGAATCCTGCTTAAGCTCTTGCAAAAAATAGATGGAGAAGGAACATTGCCTAATTCATTATATGATGCCAAAATTACGCTAATACTAAATACAAACAAAGATGCCACAATAAAGTAAAATTACAAACCAATCTCTCTAATGAAACTAGATGCTAAAATCCTTAAAAAAATACTTGCATTCAACAACATATCAAACAAATTTTATACAATGATCAAGTGGGTTTCATCCTGGGTATGCAAGGATCGTTCAACACAAGAAAAATCAATCAATGTAATACACCACATAAACAGACTGAAAGAAAAACATCACAGGATCATCTCTATAGATGCAGAAGAAAATATTCTACAAAATACAACACTCTTTCCTGATAAAAACACTGCAAAAGATAAGAGTAGAAAGAAACTTTCTGAACATGATAAAGAGTATATATGAAAAACCCACAGCTAACATCATCTTTAATGGTGAAATCCTAAAAGCTTTCAATCTAAGATTGGGAACAAAACAAGGATGCCCACTAACACCACTCCTATTTAATATTGTCTTAGAAGTACTTGATTGAACTCTGAGACAAGCAAAAGATGTAAAATGCATCCAGATTGGAAAGGAAAAAGTAAAAATTCCACTATTTGCAGATGACATGATCTTATACCTAGAAAACCCTGAGAAATCTACCACAAAGCTTCTAGAATTTATAAACGAGTTCAGTAAAGTTGCAGGTTATAAGATCAATGCTCAAAAATCAGTAGCATTTCTGTGCACCAATAACGACCAATCTGAGGAAGAAATCAAGAAATAAATACCATTTATAATAGTAACTAAAAGAATCAAATACCTAGGAATAAATTTAATTAAAGATGTAAAAGACTTATATACAGAAAACTACACAACACTGTTAAAGGAAATCAAAGAAGACTTAAAGAAATGAAAGAATACTCGCTGTTCATGGATAGGAAGAATAAATATCATCAGGATATCTATCCTACCCCAACAAATCTACAGATTTAATGCAATCCCAATAAAAATCAACACAGTATTTTTTAATGAATTGGAAAAACTAACTACAAAATTTATTTTGAGGGGTAAGAGTCCCTGAATTGCTAAAGACAAAAAGAAGAAGATAAATGAAGTTGGAGGCATCACACTACCTAACTTTGAAACATATTACAAAGCTACAGTGTTCAATCAACTCAAGATGGATCAAAGATCTAAATATAAGATCCATGACCCTAAAGACCTTGGAAGATAATGTAGAGAAGCATCTACAGGGCCTTGTAATAGGAAATGCTTTCATGAACATCATATCCAAAGCATCATACCCAAAGTTTTTAAAATTTTTTTATGTATTTTTTCTCTTCAATTTAAAGTTATCATTTCATTTTCCTATTAAATGTATTCAGCTGCTGTAATGGCTTCATCTTTGAAGAAGCTTTGTTTCACAGATGGGTTTCAACTGGCTCTGGGGAGGATCATTGGTGGGGGGTGTCAGAGATGGGGGATGCATGGGAGGAAGTTCACCTGAACATAAATATAAAGTATATGAAAATGTTCATATGTTCATGGGGCATTGTCAGAGTGTGTGGAGAATCACTCAATAAATGAGAGAATACTGAATTCCCATCCTGGGGAGCTCTGTCACATTCTCTAAGGGAGCTGTAATAGTGCCCCAAGTGCAGGGGCAGTGACTAGCAAAGGAGGATGATCCACTGATGGGTCCTTGATATTGATGACTAGCCTCATAAGTCTTTTTCTTGAACTTGAAACTTAGGCTATTGTTATAGGGTGCCTAAGTGTTGCCTCCTGAGAGCCTCCTGGGTGCTCAAATGTGGCCTCTCCCTAAGCCAAACTCAGCATATGAATGCATTTCATTCCTCCTAGTGTGGGAAATGACTCCTGGGTATGAGCCTCCCTGGCACTGATGGATTGCTACCAAGCACCAACTGGCAGTGCAACTGGAAAAAGACCTTGAATAAAATGGGTAAAATGTAAAGACAAATGAGTTTTTATGGCTAAGAGACTTCAAAATGAGTTGGTAGGTCATCCCAGAGGTCACACTTATTCACATCTTAGTAGGATCTCATAGACTTACATAGTGGCTATCACCTCAAATAGTGTGTCTACTGAGGGCTCTGGAGACACCCAGGTCCTTTGTCAGGGTGGATAACTCCGTAATTTGGTGCCTTGCCAGTGGGCCCTACTTTGGAGTTTGTGCTCCTGAGATTGAGAGAGTTGGATTCAACTATGTTTTCCCTGCATATGGCTCATCTTTCCCTTCTATTCAAACCTATAATTGGTGCTGCAGTTTGTAGGTGTACATCCATAGATTTGAGTCTTTGTGCTATCCATGTGGCAGCTGGGCCCAGAACCTTAGTGGAGTGGCAACTCTTACTCTACCATTCATTAGACTTACCCAGGGCTCCTGGTGGGAAGATGGTGATGGACAATGGCCATCCCAGGGAATGGATAGAGTCTTAAGGTGCAGGCAGGGTAATCTCATCCATCTTCCACAAGGGCTATAAGAACCCTCTCAATTGGACGTTGTGTGGACATCACCATCCAGTCTCCTCAAGATAAAGGAAAGAGCTATGGATAGAGTGCACTTACTGGTATTCTACTTTAGGCATATTGTGATTCAAGCAATGGAAGAAATTACAACATTGATGTGGAGCCAGTTGCCACTGGAGTCTCTGGGGGCAGAGAGAGGTAAAAGCAGTTGTAATACAGGGGCTTTTTGGGGAATTAGGAATTGTCCTGAAGGACATTGCAACAACAGCTATAGGCCATTTTATAACACCATGTAACATGCAGAACTTTGTGGGAGAGAGTGTGGTCTAAAATGTAATGCCCATGTTTAATGGCAAAGCCCCAGGATGTGTTTATGAATTGCAATTAATGTGCCACACTAATGAAGGATATTTATGTGGGAGATTGTGGGAGATGTGGTAGCTGGGCCGTATGGGAATCAGTATATTTTTGTGTAACATTTATGTAATATAAATATTTTATTTAAAAAATATTTGTTTGTTTATTTATTTAGAAAAACTGTGAGATTACAAAACAATCATGCATAATGTATAGAATTACCATACATCACCCCTCCACAAACAGTCTACATTTTTGTGGAACATTTATTATTGATTATGAATGAAAATGATCAGACTATCTCCACTAACTATGGTCCATAGGATATACTGCATTCATTTTTTCCATACACCGTATATTATTGACATCAAGTATTAGTATTGTACACCTTGTTCTACTTCATGAGAGAACACTCTCATATCTGTACTGCCAACCACAGTCCATCATTCACTATATGGCTCACTGTGACATACAGTCCCATGCCCGGTACATTCCATCCAAAGCGTTTGAACAGTCGCTCACACCCCCTGCAGTTTTTAACCTTCCAACTGGGGATGGGGTAGTTGAAAGAAGCATTTGAGTGTTGAGGATTCTGTGGCTGAATCCCATGCTCCACCTTCACTGGAGCTTCTAACTTTCAGAACATCTTCATTTGAATGAAGTGATTAAAATATGCTAGTTGGTTTGGAAGCAAAGGCACTGGATTGTTTCTTAAGGGATGAATTAAGCCTGAAATGATTCACAGATCACCAACAGAACTTGGTTAGTGTAACCTCTGGGAATCCATGCTAAACCTCCCTGATTTCCTTCCAAATGAACTCAGAAGCTTCCCTGGTCTCTTCAGGTAAGTAATTCTTAAACTAAAGGCCACAGGGAAGGACACCTGCCACCTCAACCTCCTCAGCTCGGTGCTGAGACTTGTGGACCCCTGCCTCCACACACCATCTCTTTGATGGTTTATTTTATCCTGCAAAAATGGGAGTCTGCCAGTGCCTTCTCTCTAATCCTGTTTACAAAAACCTACTAAAATCAGGTAACATTGGAGCTGAAATTTAGTGGGTATTTTAGACAAAGTGTCCATGGTGATGACATATTTGAGGGTGAGACTTACCCTGGGAATGCCTTTCCATATAGTTTTGCCTTGGTGTCTGACTCAGGCTAAGAAACTCCTGGGGAGGCTTAGGGAAAAAGGATGTCAGGGGCAGACAACAGGATATGCTGCCTGATGACCTGAGGATACAGAGACCACTAATCAACAGATTGGGGGAAGGACAGATGGGGCCAGCTATTATATTACATATACAATTGTCAGGATTTATGTTTATTCCAGTCAAGTTGTTAAGGTATCAATATTTATAGTTGGGAAGTAAGAGCAAAAGAGGTCACCAGTAGGGGTAACTGATAAGAATTGTTCCCATAGTCACACTATCCAGTGGTATGGGGTACTGGGCATTTAATATGCAGAACAGGGAGTCAGTGACCCTCCAAGAAAAGTGCTGTGTGGCTCCCAATATGTGGCTCCCTGGTCTTGATCTCTGACTGATCAGGTCCTACCAACAGGTCACCTGGTTCCTAGCCTTGCTGGTAGTAGAAATCTTGGTTGAGCCAGGCAGCCTGGTAACTTGAGGGGAGGAAGTTCCCTGTGAAAAAAATGTTCCATGATTCTGTTTCAAAGAGGGCTGTCCCAGGGCTGAGGATGTACACTGAGTCTCTTCTATCTGAACACACAAAGAAATGTTATCCCCATTGCATCATCTCCATCTTTTTAGGTAAAAACATGACTTTAAGAATTATTTGCCAGCAGGCATGTGCCTTTGCTATCAGGTTAGCTCTGGAGAGGTATGGCTCCCTCCTTTTTAAATGTAAATAGATGAGGGGTGCAGAGTCTTTGGTATTACTAGTCAATTACCTCTCTTTGTATCTGGGATGAGAGGGGCAACTCAGACCCCATGTTACTCTTACCAGCCAGTCTGCCCCTTTCTTCTTGTCTTCTTGAACAAAGTCTAATTATGATTGGAATCCCTTATTGAAAAAATAAATTAAGTTTTAGTTTCCAGTTTGGAGTCCCATTTGGGGCCTTACAAGACTTTCCATGTGGTGAAAGAAAATTTGTTGTTCCCACTGACCAGGCCCATATGTAACTGTCTCTCTTTCTATGGTTGGGCGTTATAACATTTGTTTACTTAGTTTTGTGAGAAACTGCATTTTTTCTCAAAGTGGTTGTACTATTTTATATTCCCACCAGAATTGTGTGAGGGTTCCAGTTCCTTCACATCATGGACAACACATCATTCAAATTGGTATGTTGTGATTTTAATTTGCATTTTCTCAAAGATTAATTGATTTGTTTTTTTATTTTGTATAGATGGAGTAAAACAATATGTAGTACCTTTTGTCTAATTTCTTTCACTTAGTATATTTCCTTTTTTTTTCACATTTAATGGTAGATTGTTAATATATTACTACACACTATTGTCCATATTTTGCTTTGGTTGTATTTTTGCCTGATATTAGCATTTTGTAACATTAACATATTTGTTCAGTTTTGAAGAAAAACAGCCATATATGTGCAATATTGCCCATATTCATTTTTCACAGGAGGTTTTGCTATGCTATACAGTAAGTACTATGTTACACTTTTTAGATTTCTTCTACTAATATACATGACCCTAGTCTTTCCCTTTCAACCAGTATCATAGCCATATATTAGAACTGCTAGTTACAAACACTGTGATATGCTTTCACCATTTCTATGAATTTCTAAAGATTTATAAGCAACTTTTTCCAATTCCACACAAGTTAACTCTTATCTTTCCATTCTCTAATCTCATTATATTTTCTGGTGACCTATATTCTAGTTATTAACTCCATGAGTTTACACAATATATTTAGTTGATAATAGCACAATCATTCAGTATTTGTCATTTTGTGTCTGGCTTGCATCACTCAACACAATGTCCTTCAGGTTCATCCATGTAGTCATATGTTTTGTGACTTCATTTCTTCTTACAGCTGCATAATATTCCATTGTATGTATACAACGCAATTTGTTTATCCATTCATTGGGTGATGGATACCTGGCTGTTTCAATCTTTTGGTAATTGTGAATGCTATCATGAACATTGGTGTGCAGATGTCCTGTCACTGCTCTCAGTTCTTCTGATTATATACCTAGTAGTAGTATTGCTGAGTCACAGGGCAAATCTATATTCAGCTTTCTTAGGAGCTGCCAAAGAGGCCACACCAGTGGCTGTACCATTCTACATTCTCACCAACAGTGTATAAGCATTCTTATCTTTCCACATCCTCTTCAATACTTGTAGTTTTTGGCTTTTTAATAGTGGCCATTTAACTAGGTGTGAAATGATATCTCATAGTTTTGATTTGCATTGCCCTAATCACTACTGATGTACATTTTTTCATGTGTTTTTTTTCACCATTTGTATTTCTTCTTTGCAAAAATGTCTATTCAAGACTTTTGCCCATTTCTTACTGAAAGGTTTTTAAAATAAAATAATTGATCAGGGTACCGATCTTGAACATTTTCATTCAGATTCATTGGTGTATTCATTTTATATTTTTGATGCTATTGTAAGTAGTATTTTTATTTTGTTCCATTTCTTTGCAATATATTGTAAGATAATTTATTAACTCTTAAATTATTAATAAATTAATAATTTATTAATTCATAGTTACTTGCAACAACATTGAGGGCTTGACATATCACTATGTACTCCCCTACTAGGCATTGTCTATGCTCTTGAAAGACTCCTGTTCCTTTATTCAATAACACAGCAGGACTCCCTAGAATGGGAGTTCAACACGGTGCATCTCATTATATGGGATTCCACCCACTTATACAATGCATTACAACAAGATGAACACTCACACACTCCCTAGAAGACTGCCGCAGGTGGCCTTGTCATGAATGGCCCCATATTCAACACCCTAAACCGGTAACCCTTCCCTGCCATGTTGCCAAAAGAACATTCCCAACTTTATAGATTTAACCACATATCTGCCAATCTCCAGTATTAAATTAATCCCTCCCCCAACACTACCCCCAATTCCATGGAAAGTCCATCCATCAAACCCACCCTACCACCTATTTAACAAGAACCGCCAAACCCAAAATTATCACTGCACCACTGTAATGCCCCTCCATTGCACAATTATGCATTTTCACTTTAGCATAGATTTCGCCATATAGGCATTGGCTCAAAACCTTATTTCCCCTTTCTAACTCTTGCAAACTTATCTTCCAGATTCTAGCTCTGTGAGTATACTAAATTTACTTAAATCATATCAGTGAATTCATACATTTGTCCTTAAGGATCTGCCTTATTTTACTCAACATAAGGTGCTCAAGATTCATCCATGTTTTTCCTTGTGTTAAAATAGAATTTCTTCTTACAAATGAGTAATATTCCATTATATGTATATACCACAATCTTTTATCCATTCATCTGTTGATGAGCATTTGGGAGGATTCCAACTTTCAACAATATTTAGACAGGAATTCTGAAACACTGGTGGACACTGGAAACTGACATGTCAATTCCTCAACAATGCTGTCTAGCCTGCTTCCTCTGACGTAGTTTCCAGGGCTGTGCTTCTTTAGTGTCCATTAAAAAGCATCCACCAATGCTAGGCAAGCCAGTGACCAGGTGTTCCCACAGCAGTCGCTTTCATCCCGATGGCATTTGAGTCAACTGAGCCTCCCACAGCCAGAACTGCTGTGAAAAGGGACAAGAACTCTTTCCTTACCTCAGCATCCCTTCACATCACGGTCCCTGTAGCCAATGGCTTATTGGACTTTATGCCATTGGATCTAAAACCCTGACATCCTTATTTTCCACTAGGGGGACTTTTCTCTTCCTTCCTTGTCCACCTTAATACTACTTCTCCCATAGGGTATAACATAGTTCTCTCCAGTTCCTCGGCCACAATTTGAGAAAAGTCAGATTAACTTGCTTTTGCATGCAAATTGTCCATTCAAAAGCAGTCAGTGCAGGATGGAGATTCAGGCTCTCCCAAGCGGCAACCCCACTTGAAGCACTTTGGAGGGCAATTCTCACCTGACAAGATGGAATTTCCATGAGTTTCTAACCCCAGTGTCCTCATTACGCTGTACTAGTCCTAAAGCTGGGTGCTCAGTTCCGATACTGCATGCCAACATGCCACTCATAGAGTGACTCAGGTTCTCAAACAGCCCAGAGTGGAATTATGAGATGCACTTCCTCCAATCAGGAGAAGGTGCCACAGCCTTCTAGGATGAAGGGAAATCAGGCCCTACACGTATGTTTCTGAAATTGGTAAAACAGATAAAGAGAGCTCTTGTTTGGATTTCGTTTTCAACCTTACATGACTTCACAGGGAGAAACCCTTGAGCAAAATTCTTGCGTGAATTTTTGCTCAGCCCAGCTTTCCCTGAAACTTTGAGAATGCATGAAGCAGAGACCCATGCTTAATGCTTACCTGAATTCGATCCTCTTGAACACCAACTTCTTTGGCAAGCTCTTCCCTGAAAGCTAAACCAAGGTAGGGATTCTGCTCAAAACATGCCTGCAGGACAGCCTTTTGCCTGGGGTTCAAAGCAATCCTCTGTCATTGGGCCTCTCCTCTGAGGGAGCCTGATGAAGAGAAAAGGGTGAAAGGCATTGGAACAATTTCAGTATAGATGAAACCCGGGGGTGAGAGCAAGGGCATCTCAGTGATTCCGGGTTGAGGGACTCAAAAATGCAAGGACTACTAGCTCTGTGTCCTTGAGGCATCTTCCTCAGGCCATACGAATTTGGGCCCAAGGATGGGTAAATATCCATAGTAGAAAGGGCGCTGAACCCTGCTGTTGGGATCCTATCATGAAATTCACAGAAAATGCACAAAAGTCAAAGGAAAACCAGGAGGAGCCCAGGGAAAGAAGGAAAAGGAAGGAAAAGAAAAAGTGGAAAGTTTAAATGAAGAAAAACCCTAAACATTGGTGCTTAATGATAACTAATAGGTTTCCCTAAACTTGCTTCTTTAACACATGACATGAGGTTTTTCCTGGTATGTTTTCTCCCACCCAACAGACTCACCTGAAAACTTTCCCTAGAGTAGCCACTTGTGGGACTAGTGGCTGCCCTGTTCACTTTGCCATTCCAGCATCCAATTTTACAGCTCCCTTCAATCTCCTGACCCAAGTATGACAGGAAAGCAGCCCCATCCCCAAGGTGTCTGTTCCTTCCCCATTGCAAAGGAAATTGTCCTAACCTCCAGGAAATAAGCAAGGCCCTTGGCATGAACAAAATACAAAGATAATCTTGGAAAATTACCACTCAAAGCACTTGTCAGATCCATATTGGTCAGAGTCATCTGGAGCCCAGGGAGACAAGGTCCCAACTGAGCAGTTCCCAGAAAGCCAGGTCTTATGAAGATTCAGGATGTCCCACCCACTTTGGGAATGCCTTTCTGATTGGCCCTCCATTAGGCATTTGTGACCAATCAGCAATCAGATTAAGAGGAAGTACAGATGTCCCTAGAGAGTGTGGGGCTCTCCTTGAATTCTTTTCCACTGGATCCTGTGTGCCTTAGTTTCTAAAGAGAAAAACAATTTGTTTCCGGTTCTCCTCAAGTACTCCTCCCTCTCTTTGCCTTATAGATCTCCCTATGATTAAAATGGGTAGAGCCTCCCATAGCCTGGTTCTTTCAAATTTCCCCCAGCTCCTGCCAGCACAGAAGTCTGAACACCAGAAAATGGATTATTTCAGTGTGATGGGAAAAAAAATATCATTAAATAAAATAGAGAAAAGAATTGGTCTCGCTGTGGCAAGTCATGTGTGATGTAAAATTTTAGGAATGCTAGAGGGATGGCAACGTGACTCCTGCCCCCTAAACATTTTGTAAAATGATGTGATTCAAAATAATGATTTTGCATGTAAAAAGACAGACAAAAAGAGTACACACTGTATAATCCCATTTATTTAAAACTTTAGAAAATGCAAACTTACAAAGTGAGATAAAGCACATCAGTGATTAGTTGCGGAGGTGATTGGAGGGTGGGCTAAGAGGGAGGTATGTTAAAGGGGTATGAGTAACCTTTTAAGGGTGCTGGACAAAATCAAGATCTTGTTGTAGTGAATGATTCATAGGTTTATATGCATGTCAACACTCATGAAATTCTACAGTTTAAACATGTGTATTTAATTCATAAATCTGTTTTTTCAGCTATGATTTCAATACTTTATATAAGGTAAAATGTACTTACACTATGGGCACACAATTTCTGTTCATCCACTTTCCTTTTCTGTCTCAGGATCAGTTTCTCACAGAATGGCAGTGGGCATTCATACATATATGAATCAGTTAATTTTTGTAAATGTAGGAGAATATCTTCAAATATGATGAAATCTCACAATAAATAAGGTATATTAATAAATATTGTGAGATAAACCAAAAATCTAAGCCAGAATATTGTAGGAAAATGTTTTAAGTATCTTATTTTTTCTGGAGAACTTCTGGGAAGATAGATTAGGAGTAGGTAAGCAGGCCTCAATTCTCTTACAGAAACAATAGGGGAAAGGCAAAATGCAGTTCAAAGGAGATGCTTTGGGAATCTGCATACCAGAAGAGTGATGTGTATAGTCCTGGAGGACATGGGGCAGAGAGACGAGGAAGCCAAAATGAAAACCATGGGTTACTAGTCTCCATGGCAGGGAATGACCCAAATCCTCTTCCCTTAAGTTAAACAGCCGGGGTAAAATACATGGCTAACTGTAGCCAACTGGTAAGATAACTGGTTCCTGGAAGAGGGATTGTCTGGGGTTGCAGAGAGTGGCTTCTCTTCAGTGAAGTTGACCACCAGATCCTGCTTTGAATCTCAGGACAGTCTAGACCAGAATCACCATGAAGAGGAGGTTGAAAGAGACACCACTTTGGAAAGATTCTCCAAATAGCACAATCTGCTGGTAGGCCAGAAAACTGCAGGAAAAATAAATGCTTTCTAGAGACTCTCATATCCCAATCACTTTGACCTGATCTACAGTCCATTCATAGATCCATGGCCATATGTTGATAAGAAAGCTAGACAATGTTAAAGATTTAAAATAAGTTGAACCAAAAATCAAAGAAGAGGTGTGTAACAAAACCACAAGGCAAGAGAGAAAAATTGACTATAAGAGTAAGTTTTACTCACCAACATAACATGTAAAAAATTACAAAGCTATACTTAGAAAGAGGATGTTATGGTACAACCAAAGGATCAAATAAAAAATCCTGACAAAACACAGGATTTAAGATGTCTAATCAAGGAAAATTATACAAATCTCCTACAGAAATTCAAAGAATTGAAGAAAAATATGGCTAAAGAGATCAGTAATATTAAGAAGACATATAGTGAGCATAAATATCAAATCAAAAGCCTACAAAAAAACAAAACAAAACAGGGCTATGGTAATAAAAGAGACAATGGATGAGATTAAAAATACATTAAAATAATATAAAAGCAGAATTGAAAGAACAGAGAACAAATGAGTGAATTTGAGGACAGAACATGTGAACTTGAAAAATCAGAAAATGAATGGAAAAAACTGAAAATTTTCTCAGGTAATTGAGTGACAACATGAAATACACAACCATACACATTATCAGTGTCCCAGAAGGAGAAGAGAGTGGAAAAGGGTCAGGAGGAATATTTAAGGAAATAATGGCTGGTAATTTCCCAACCCTTATGAAAAGTATAAATATCACTTTACGAAAAGGACAACACACCCCAAACAGAATAAATCCATGTAGACCTTATCCAAAACACCTACTATTCAAAATCACAAATACCAGAGAAAATGAGAGGATTCTGAAAGCAACAAGAGAATGATATTGCATTGCATACAAGGGAAGCTCAATAAGATGAATGGACAATCTCTCATCAGAAAAACTGGAGGTGATAAAGCAGTTGTGTGATATATTTAGGGTACTGAAAGAGAAAAACTTTCAACCAAGAATTCTGTTCTGTCAAAACTGTTCTTCACCTTTGAGAGTGAGTTCATTGTCTTCACAGACAAAAACTGGGAAAGTATAATACTGAAAAGACCAATTTACTAATGTGAGTTCTGGAGCTGGAAAGGAAAAGATAAAGGCAAGAGATTTGGAGAACATAGAAATGGAGATTATTAGTAAGGGTCACTAAAAACATTAAAAGACAGACAATAGTAATATATGACAATGGAAAGCCAAAGGATAAAAAGGACGAAGTAGTGACTTTAGAGTAATAACATTGAATATTAAAGTATTGAATCTCCCAATCAAAACACATAGACTGATAGAATGGATTTAAAAAAAAAAAAAAGAGTCATCTATATGCTGTATATAAGAGATTCACTTCAGACATAAGGACACAACAAGTTTAAAAAAGAAAGTTTGGAAAATGATATTCCATGCCAATAGTAACCATTAAAATAAAAGAGCCAAAATAGTGATACCGGTATTGGACAAAATAGATTTTAAATGCAAAATGTTATAAAGGATGAAGATCATTAGATATTAATAAAATGGAAAATTCACTAAGAAGAAATAATTATATTAAAATTTATGTATGTAACCTGAGTGCCCCAAGATACATAAGAGACACACTGGCAAATCTGAAGCGAGAAAGAGATGTCTCCACAATAATAGTTGTAGACTTCAATACACCACTCTCAGTATAGGATAGAACATCTGACCAGGGGATAAATGTAAAAACAGAGAGCTTGCATAATATGATAAATGAGCTAGACCTAATAGGCATTTACAGAGTATAATACCCCAAAACAATACCATACACATTATTTTCAAGTTCTCATGGATCCTTCTCCAAGATAGACCATATGCCAGGAAAGAAGACAGGTCTCAACAAATGTAAAAATTTCAAAATTAAAAAAGTACTCTTTCTGATAATAATGGAGAGAAGCTGGGAACCAAAACCAGTAATGGAGAGAAAAAGAGAAAATTAAAAAATATTTCGATATTAAACAAGATATTCAAATAATTAATAGGTCAAAGAATAAAATACAGAAATCAGTAAATATGAAATAAAAAAATGAGAAAACACTGAAAGGGAAATTTACAACACTCAATAGTTACAATAAAAAAAAAAAAGAAGAGCAAAAATCTAAGGCTTACCTGCACACCTGGAGGAACTAAAAAGAACAAACTAATCCCAATCCAAGCTGAAGGAAAGGAAAAATAAAGATCAGAACAGAAATAAATGAAATTCAGAACAAAAATAATGAAGAGAATCAACAAAACCAAAAGTTAGTTCTTTGAGAAGATCAAGAAAATTAACAAAACATTAGGTAGACTGAAAAAGAAAAGTGCAGAGAACATGCACATAAATAAAACCAGAAATGAGAGAGGGGTTATCACCACTGACCCTGCAGCAATAATAGAGTACAAAAGGGGGTACATTGAGCAACTGTATGCCAACACACTAGAAAATGTAGACAAAATTGACAAATTCCAAGAAATACACAACCTAAACTGATCCTCAGCAAAGCATACATGAGTAAAGAGATTGAAACAGTCATAAAAATTTCCCAAAACTAATAATCCCAGGACCAGATGGCCTTATAGATTAATTCTACCAATCATTCAAAGATAATATAGTGCTAATATTTCTCAAGCTCTTCCAAAAAATTAGACACTATCAAACATTCTATAAAGCCAATATCACCCCAATACAAAAGCCAGCTAAAATACTATGAAAAGAAAATTGCACACCAATTTCTCTAATAATTACAGATGCAAAAGTCCTCAACATAATACTTGCAAACCAATTCCAAAATCATGCTAAAAGAATTATACACCTTTACCAAGTGGATTTTATCCCAAGTATGCAATGGTGGTTCAACACAAGAATATCAATTACTGTAATAAACCACATAAATAATTGAAGAAGAAAATGCAGATGACACTCTTGACTGATGCAGAAAATGCTTTTGAAAAAGTAAAGCATCTTTTCCTTGTAAATAAATCCCAAAGAAAGGAATATTAGAATATTTTAGCAATATAGTAAAATTCATATATGTAAAACCCACACCTAACTTTGTACTCAATGATGAAAGACTGAAAACTTTCCCACTGAGATTGGGAAAAAGACAAGGATATCAACTGTCATCACTTATTCAATATTGTAATAGAAATTCTAGATAGAGCACTTAGGCAAGGAAAAGAAAGGAAGAAAGAAAGAAGTAAAATTTTGCTATTTGTGGATGATATGATCTTTAACCTAGAAAATACACCCCCCCCCAAATCACAGCAAAGCTATTAGAATGAATAGGTTATTTCAGCAGAGGCAGGATATAAAATTAATATAGAAAAATCAGTATCATTTCTAAACACTATTAATGAGCAATTTGAGGAGGAAGTCAGAAAAAATCCCATTTACAATAGTGACTAAAAGAATCAAATATTTAAAGAAGAAATGAAAAAAGGACCTAAAGCACTTATATTCAGAAAAATTCAAAATATTACTAAAAGAAAACTCAGAAGACATGCATAAATGTAAGGATATTCTCTCTCATGGACTGGAACCTGGGGGAAGAATGCTTGAAATGTGGAATTCTGGCT
The DNA here is from genome assembly GCA_029593785.1 of Cabassous unicinctus. Lineage (NCBI taxonomy): Eukaryota > Metazoa > Chordata > Mammalia > Cingulata > Chlamyphoridae > Cabassous > Cabassous unicinctus. The sequence continues at coordinate 32,290 of JAQZBX010018860.1, forward strand.
TGAGAACACAGAGTGTCTGGAATGCCAGACACTAGCTGAAGAGGAACACCTTGAGAGTACTGTTTGAACTCTTACTAGCACCAAGACTCAAGGATGAGATAAGGATAGACTAAAGGAGTACCGTTGCCTGCAAGATTTTTTCAAGCAAATTCCAAGAGTAGTAAATCACTAGCCATGTTCCTCTGCATGTAACCGGAACTTTGCTCTGCTAATAAAAGTACTGGGCTGTCTGTGCTTCATGGCTCACATGATAGATATGTTCTTCTAGGCCCCTGACCCCAGCTTTTCTCTTAAACTCTTAGTCTTGTCCTTCTTATATCGCAGCACCCTTTGCTGAGTCACCCACAGTTATAACTACATCTGGCACCCAAGATGGGCTCCATGAAGAAGTCTCCAAGGGATTGGAAACTTTGGGGAAATTAAATGCTGCTGATACCAGAGGTTGAGAGGAGGTGAGTCTTCCTCATTTGAAAAATTCCTTTTTGCTCTGGATAATGTGCTAATAAGGGTAACAATGGGACAAATGTCTTCTTTGTATTTACTGTTTCTTCTCTGTCCATTTCTAAAGGTTCATAAACATTGCTATTGGTTTCCCTGAACAGGGACTCTTGACAGTAAACAATGGAGAGAGGTGATTTCTCAACTAAAAAAGGAATTTAAGAAAGGAGAGCCTATTCTTGTTCAAGTATGGCCATTGTGTAATTTAATCTCTCTAGTTCCCAAACTGTTGCAGTCTGACTTTGATAGTGAGGATTCTGATACTGAAAAGGAAAGCACAGAAAAGGAAACTGGTCCATCTGTTTTAGAAGAGGAACATGTTTTAGAAAAGAAAATATCCATTAATCTTGATTGCATTTGTGCTCCAGGACAGGCAGCGCCTACAACAGCCCCTAAGGAATCCCGTTCAATGGAAGAAGTTAAAAAAAAAAAAGCACCTCGCCCTTTTGCTTCTGGTTTAGAAGAGGCTATGACTTTTAACCCTTTAGCTAATATTACAGTTCCAAATGCTTCTACATTACAAAAAGGCATCCAAGAGGCTCTATTAGCAAGAGACCTAAATACTTATATGTTCCCTGTCCAAGTGACCCTCATAGCACCTAATGCTGACATGCCACAGGCAGGACCACAATTTACTCATACTCCTCCAAGTTTTAATATGCTGAAAGAATTACTGAAAGTATGTGCTAAATATGGACCTAACTCTCCATATTCTTTGGGAATTTTGCAAGGGACCTCTCAAACCAAAACACTGTTTCACTGGGACTTTAATCAGTTGGCTATAACCTGCCTCACTGACTCTGAATTTTTACAATTTAAAACATGGTGCATTGATGAAGCTCATATTACTGCATCCCACAATGCCATTGATAACCCTCCAATAAATGTAACATTTGATCAACTCATGGGTTCTGGAGGATATTTAGGTATTCATGCTCAAATTCAATACTCTGACATTGCAAAAGTACAGTCCTGTCTTTGTTGTCTGCATGCTTAGTTAAAAATTACTCCTCCAGGGTCAGTGGCTCCCTCATTTGCATATGTAAAGCAAGCGGCCTCTGAGCCATATGTTAATTTTATAGCTCACCTTAAAAAGAATCTTGAGCACACTGTGACAGACCCAGCCATTCCAGATTTACTACTTCAAATCCTGACCTTTGCTGATGCTAACACAGAGTATCAAAAAACCCTTAGACCCTTGAAAAGAGCTGGGGCATGTTGTAGGATATAGAAAACATCTCTCCTGCTCCCTTTCCCTTTAACTCTTCCGGCACTCTATCAACCCTGACACCCGCTCCCCATCCCCCTGCCCCCCCCAATCCTCCCCTTACATGGCCACTAAGGTTAAGATGAAGAGCCGCCTAAGTTAAGAAAAGCCCGCGTCTCTCAACTGCCGGCAACGAGAACCCACGAATCCCCAACCACCATGCATCTTTAAACCCACCAATCCTTACCCTCCTCCCTGTTCGCG
>JAQZBX010018861.1:0-34244 GCA_029593785.1 Cabassous unicinctus
TAAAAAGATAGAAAAAAATCCAACAAGGATTTAGGGACTTGTATGAAAACACAAAATGTACAAATATATGCATTATAGGCATCCCAGAGGGAGAAGAGAAAGGAAAGGGGAAAGAAGGAAAATTGGAAGAAATAATGGCTGAAAATTCCCCAACTCAATTGAGGGACATGGATGTACATGTCTAGGAAGCACATCACACATGAAACTTTATGAATCTTAACAGGCCTACACCAAGACATATACTTGTCAAATTTCCCAAGGCTCAAGACAAAGAGAGAATACTGATAGCAGCAAGATGAAAGAGACCCATCATATACAAGGGAAGCTTAATAGGATTAAGTGCTGATTTCTCATCTGAAACCATAAAGGCAAGAAGGCAGAGGTATGACATAGTTCAGGTGTTAAAAAAAACAAGTACCAAAAACATTCCAGCCATGAATTCTCTATCCAGCAAAGCTGGCATTCAACAATGAGGGAGAGTTCAAAATATTCACAGATAAACTGAAATTAAGAGAGAAATAAAAACAACATATGGCATACTTAAACCTAGAGAATACATGGCTAATATAATTAATTCCTTGACAGTAATAAAACTCATTGCTAGTGGCTTAAACTCTTTAATCAAAAGGCACAGACTGGCAGAATGAATAGAGAAATATGACATATCTATATTTTATTTACAAGAAACTCTCTTGAGACACAGGGATGCAAGCAGTTTTAAAGTAAAACATTGGAAAACAAATTTCCATGGAAAAAATAACCAACAAAAAAATGGAAGGAGTATCTATATTAATATCAGAAAAATTAGACTTTAAATACAAAACTATTGTAAAAGCAGAAAGAACAATCATACACATTTATGCCCCTAACCAGGGTGCCTCAAAATACATGAGGCAAACATTGGAAAAATTAAGTGGAGAAATAGATGACTCAACAATTATAGTGGGGGAGTTTAATACAGCATTATCACCATTAGACAAAATATCTCAACAAAGAGTCAATAAAGAAGCAAAGGCCTTGGGTAATATATTAGAGGATCTAGACCTAGTAGGCATGTAAAGAAAATTATACCAAATTACAAAGGGATATACATTATTCTTGAGTGCACATGGATCATTCTACAGGATAGACAACATTCTAGGCCACAAAACAACTCTCAATGAATCCAGAAAGATTGAAAATATTAAAAGTAATTACTCTAACCACAATGAAATGAAGCTGGAAATCAGTAAGGAACAGAGAAGAAGATTAGGCACAAAGATATGGAAGTTAAACAATAGACTCTTAGACAATCAGTGGGTCAAGGAGGAAATTGCTAAAGAAATCAGCAACTACCTTGAAATGTCTGAAAACAACAATACAACTTATCAAAACTTATGGGATGCAGTAAAAGCTCTACTGAGGGGGAAATTCATAGTTATAAATGCCTTCCTCCAAAAAGAAGAAAGAGCTAAAATCAAAGACATAAATGCACATCTGGAGGACTTAGAAAAAGAACAACAAACTAACCCTGAACAAGTAGAAAAAGGAATTAAAGATTAGACCAGGGCTGAATGAAATTGAAAATAAAAAACACTAGAAAAAAATAAACAAAACCGAAATCTGTTCCTTTGAAAAGATCTATAAAATTGAAAAACCCTTAGATAGAATAATAATGATGAAAAAAGAGAAGATGCAAATACATAAAATAAGAAATGAGGAAGGAGATATCATCACTGACACCACAGAAATAAAGAGTATTATAATAGGATATTTTGAAAAATTGTATGTCAACAAGAAGGATAATTTAGAGGAAATGGACACATTCATGTAACCAATTGGAAGATTAAACATCATTCAGATCTCAATCCTACCCAAATTGATTGTCAGATTCAACACAATCTGAAGAAAAATCCCAAGAGACTCTTCTGCAGAAATGGAAAATCCAACTATTTCATTTATTTGGAAGGCTAAGAGGCCCTGAATAGCCAAAAAAAAAAATCTTAAAAATGAACAAGAAAGTTGGATAACTCTCACTTCCTGACTTTAAAGTATATTACTTAGCTACATTGTGTTGGAGAAGATGCTGAGAGTCAGAGAATAAAGGGTTAAGCATTTAAAAAGCCTGCTTGCTGGCAGAGACACATTAGTAAATGTCTCCAAGGACACTGCATACTGCAGATATCAGTGGGAGGAGGCAGAGAGAAATGAACTCACCACACAGATGTTATTTTCTGAATTCCCAAGAAAGATTGTCTGGGTACTCACAAACAGGTAGCACTCTCATGCACCAAGCTGAGATATTGGATAGACTAAGGCATTTAGGGCTAGAAACAATGTTTATACTTATACCCATTGGTAGACTGCCAGAGAAGGCAGTGTTCTTCCTGTAGTAAGAGAAACATAGAGGGAGAGCAAGTTTATGGGGGGTAGAATTTATGCATTGTATTAAGCTAAATAAAAGAAAGGGTCACAGTGATCTCTGGGCTAATTTTGCCTGAGTGAGCTGCAGCCCTCTGCTTCATATGCATCAACTTGTCTGACTCTTTTTTGCGCCACACCCTGACAACAACATATGGCGCCCAACATGGGTCTCGACTAGTCTTTTCTTGTCGTCTTTTTCTCTGGATCAGTGCTGTGGAACTAAGGACTGTTGTTGCTGGTTCGGACAGTCCTTAAATCTTACATGGTGAGTCTTATAATCTTGATAGTCAGGGTAATGGGAAATCAGTTGACTCATTTGAGGAATATTCCGAGGTTTTAAAGACCCTGTTAAAGAATACAGGGGTATCTGTGATGACCCACGAGTTACTAGAACTCTTTTCTCTTGTACAAAAACATTGTTATTGGTTTCAGTCGCAAGGGCAAAATGTGTTAAATTTGAAACAATGGAAACTAGTAATGAAATCATTGCAGCAAGCTTATCAAAAAGGGGAAACAGTTCCTCTTCAAGTATGGTCTTTGTGTAGTCTTATTTCTGTTGCTCTTAATCCATTACAGTCGAATGAAAATGAAGATATTAAAATAGATACTGCTATTGTTAAAACTGTAGCAGAACAAGCTAATGATGATTTTAATGAAAATATATATGAAAAACTTAATGAACAGGCAAAGACAGATAAACTCATGTTTAATAAAAAGAAAAGAAAGTAAAAGGGAGTTTATGGAATTTTTCCAGTGATCGTTAAGCCGTCCGCTCCAGAAAATGATTTATTGTCTTTTGAACCAGTGTCTATGCCTCCTAAGATATCTACTGATGCATTTTTTACAATATTTAATGGCCCTCCAAAAGTTTCTGTTTTTGTGCCAACACCATTCTGTTCAATTATGAAAAGTATAGCACGGGGAAGTAGAGAAGGAAATTCAGAAGCTATGAATTTTTTACTTTTCCAGTAACAGTAACTCAAATTCCAGTAGATGCTAACAATCCCCAAGGGGGTGTACAATATGAGCATGCTGATATTCCTTTTAAAACTCTCAAAGAATTAAAACACGCATGCACTCAATATGGTGTAAATTCTCCTTATACTTAAGAATTGGTGCAAGAAATGGCACAAGCAAACAGATTAATTCTCTGAGACTGGCATTTGTTAGCTCAAGCTGTTCTTACTTTAGCAGAATTTTTAGAATTTAAAACTTGGTGGGGTGATAAAGCTAATATTGTAGCACGACGAAATCAACAGCAAAATCCACCAGTGCCTATCACTGCTGAACAAATATTAGGAATATGTCAATGGGCTGGGATTCCTCGCCAAGCTCAATATGATATTGCCATTGTACAAGTTCAATTGTGCTGCCTAGCCACCTGGCAATGAATCTCCACCCCTGGTCAGGCGCTACAAACATTTTCAAAAATTGTTCAAGGAAATACTGAACCCTATGCTGAATTTGTAGCAAGGCTGGCAGATGTGGTAAAAAAGACAGTAACTCAATCTGATCTTAAAAATGCTTATTCAGAAGTTGGCTTTTGATAATGCTAATATTGGATGCTTTACATCCAATTAAGGCAAATGGAGGTACTGTACAGGATTATATAAAGGCATGTCAAAACCTTGGGTCTAATACATATAACATGAACTTTTTTGCAGCTGCTATAATGGGACATAGTCCTATAATTAATAATTTAAGTCACTTTAAATGTGGAAAGCCAGGTCATATGAAAAAAGATTGCCAAGCCAGAACTGGTGTGAGAGCTCCATTTAACAGTAATAATAAATCAATACCAACTCATGTGTGTCCAAAATGCCAGAAAAGGTTACACCTAGCCGATGAATGCCATTCTAATTATCATAAAAATGGCAGTCTCATTAATAAATCAGGAAATGGAATGATGGGCCCATCCCGGGGCCCAAAACCAAAAACAGGTACTTTTCGACCTGTCCTTCACCAATATCCAGTCAGCTCTGGTCAGGAGCATCAGGCACTCAATTCCCGAGAAGAGGAATGAAAGTGCAAGATTTATTTCATGCTACGCAGGATAGTGCTGCATTGGATATAACTAATCCCTATAAATTTACTATACTTCCATCACAAGGCATTGTTCAAATTCCTACAAATATTTGTGGCCCTTTGCCATCAGGGACTGTGGGGTTGGTTATTTGACAGAGTAGTTTGACTATAAAAGGGATGCAAGTACATTTGGGAATTATAAATGCTAATTTTGAAGGTCAAATTTACCTTATAATGTCTGTGTCTCAAACTCATACTTTTGCACCTGGGAAATGCATCACTCAGATATTAATCTTACCCTATCAGCAGGGTAAGGCTTTATCAGAAAAAAGAAAAGGCAGCTTTGGAAGTACTAACCATCAAATTTTTTGGCAAACTTTCTTTAAGAAGGCTCATCCCACTATTCAGTTTGTTTAGGATGATGGTATTACTATTTCCAGATTAGTGGAGACAGGAGCCGATGTTTCCATCATTGCTGCTGCACAATGGCCAGCAAAATGGCCACAGCATACTATGAAAGCAACTTTTGTAGGACTTGGCACATTAAATGAGATTGGCCAGGCCCCTGCTCTTATTTGGTGTTATGGCTCTGATGGACAAGAGGCAAAAATCAAACCCTATACTGCTCCTATTTCACTTACCAACTGGGGACGTGATTTATTGCAGCGAAGGAGAGCTACTTTAACTATTCCAACTATTTCTACTCCCACTAAGCAGATGCTATTAAACATGGGATTTAACCCCCTTTTAGAGAAAAAGAATGACAATAAAGCAATTCAAAAACAATCTGGTGATCGTAGGGGACTGGGCTATACAAGCTTACAGCATTTAGAATAGGGGCCACTGTTTGTCATTATGCTCTGCCATTAAAATGGAAAACTGATAAACCAATATGGGTAGAACAGTGGCCCTTAACTAAAGAAAACATGGAAGCATTACATCAAATCGTTGCAGAGCAGTTACAGTTAGGGCATATTGAATATACTACCAGTCCCTAGAATTCTCCGGTTTTTGTCATAAAGAAAAAATCAGGGAAATGGAGAATGCTCACTGAATTAAGAAAAATCAATGAAATAATTCAGCTTATGGGTGCTCTTCAGTCAAGATTACCTAACCCCACGTTAATACCTAAAAATTGGCCCTTAATAGTTATAGATATAAAAGATTGTTTTTACACCAGCCATTTGCAGCCATCCAATTGTGAAAAATTTGCATTTACTGTACCTGAGTTTAATAATGCATCTCCTTTTCAGCAGTATCAATGGAAGGTATTGCCACAGGGTATGTTAAATAGTTCCACATTATGTCAAAATTTTGTACAACAACCTCTTGATAAACTTAAAAAGAAATATCCATTGTTACTATGTTATCATTATATAGATGATATTTTGCCAGCACATGGAAATGAGCAACAAATACAGCTAATTTTTATAGATGTACAAAAATTTTGTAAAGCATATGGCCTTGTTATCGCCACTGAGAAAATGCAATTTTATACTCCCTGGAAGTATTTGGGTTTTTGATTAGATGAACAAACTGTTTGACCGCAAAATGTAGAAATCAGAAAGGATACTTTACACATGTTAAATGACTTTCAAAAAATTTTAGGAGACATTAATTGGCTTCGACCTAGCTGTGGTATTCCTAACTATATGCTTCAACATTTATTTAAAACATTAGAGGGTGACTCTCAATTAAATAGTCATCATACTTTAACTCCTGAAGCTTTGCAGAAGTTAATTATAATTGAAAATATTATATTCAAGAAGGACAATTGAAACGTATTGATTCTTTTGAGCAATTGCATTTAATAGTTATTCATACTCTTTAGTCCCCCACCGAAATTTTAACACAGGCTAATCATATTATTAAAAAGATTTTTTTACCTAATAAACAGTTAAAATTATTAGAAACATATAAATAAAATGGTGCAAATCATAATAAAAAGCCGTTTATGTTTGCAACAACTATGTAAAATGAAACTGCAAAAAATAATTTTGTCTCTTACAAAAAAAGAAATAAATCAAGCTATTTTGTTAAATGAGTCTTGGCAGATAGCTACCAGTGACTATTTTGGCATATTAGATTATCATTTTCCTAAAATTAAAATTTTCCAATTTCTGAAATTACAAAATTGGATATTAACTAAAAAGTTCGTCGATTCCCCAATTCCAGAAGGGCAAACAGATTTTACTGATGCCAATAAATTTAGGGTAATTGGTTATTGGTCCCCACAATCTGCTAAAAATCTTCAAAGCCCATTTTCATGCTCCTTCCTTGCCTCTGGTTGTAAACCCTCATAGAGATACTATTAATCACATTTGGTAAATGAATGTTACTATTTTTCCTCAATTTAATAAATTAAAGCATAATCATCATTCTGTAAATACTCATTCTTCTCTACCGTGGGCTATAGCCATCCCTACTGAAAAAAGTAACAGTGTCATTACTCATTTACTGAAGGCCTTTGCTCACATAGAAGTTCCACATGGGAGTTCCAAAAATCATCAAAACAAATAATGCTCCTGCATATATTTCTCTTAAATGTAAAACATTCTTTCAAAGCTATAATATTACTCATGTAACAGGTATTCCTTATAATAACACGGGTCAAGCTATTATTAAACATAAAAATAAAACTCTGAAGGCTATGCTTGAAAAACAGCGAAAAGGAGAATATGTGGATACCCCCAAGCAAAAACTTATAAAAGCCTTATACACACTCAAATTTTTGAATAAGGATGCAAATGGTTACACACCTATGAGTAAACAATGGCCAGGGGAGAAATTACAACCATTAGAACAGCCTATTTTGTGCTTAAATTTGGAAAGTAATCAATGGGAACCAGCAAATGTAATCCTTTGGGGCCATAGTTTGGCTTATATTTCTACAGGTGCAGCAAAGGTGTGGGTTCCAGATAAAGGAAAAAAGTTAAGTCATGAATCCTCACCAATCCATGGATGAAGAAATAAAGGAGGTGCGATAAAGATTGGAAATAAATAAAACTCAAAGTAGCATCAAGTTCCCTATTAAAAAAACTGAAAACATCATGATACCAATGTGGGGGCAAATAAAATCAAGAGCACCTCTCAATCCTGAAACTTTGTTTTTGGCCATGCTAGTTATTACTACTATACAGGTAAATTGGAATCATAGTGATGGTAATTATATATACTGGGCCTATATACCTAATCCACCCCCTTTAAGAGGGGTGTCCTGGACAGATTCTACACTTATGGTTTATAATAATCTAACTGTCCAATTTATTGGACCATTTGACACACGTGGACCCTTAAAGCCTAAGGAGGAAGGGCAATTGATTGACAATTACTCTACAGTAGTGGAAGGCATGCCCATATGTTTTGGAGAGGGAGATCATTGTTTGAAAATGCATTATCAATTATGGTTAAGTATTGGAAAAAATGGTACTCATGATCACCTCTCCACTTATGCTCTTGCAGCACAAGGATTTAGAAGGTATATTAATCAGAATAAAATTCCAATTCCTGTGTGGATTCCCACGTGCCAGATTCCTTATGTGTATGCTAACAGTCCTGTATTTGCATGGACTGTTGTTATGGCTTAGAACCAGGAGTGTTACTTAATAATTCTTATGGAATCATCTATGATTGGAGTCCTGTAGGCTCGGCTCATGTAAAGGCCAGTCGTTTGATTAGAAATGGCAAAAGGAGAACCAAAACATGAGTACACATGCAAATAATTCCATTATTTGGCATGGGGGAGGCTTTACACCACCTAAACCTTTCAGGGTGGGTAATCCCCCTCAGCCGCATCTGTGGAAATTAGCCTCAGCCTTCCACACTGTTAGTTCTTGGCTGGGCCACATTTCTAATATAAGTACTAATTATACTTTTACCCTTACTCGTAATAATACTGAATGGGTTAGGGCTTGTGTACGTCTTCCTTATGTTCTGTTATTGGGTAATATTGTTTGGAACAATAGTAATGGGGCTATAGAATGTTTAAACAAATACTCTTTATATACTTGTATTAACAATTCTATTAGTTTCCCAAATAGCTCTAGTCTTTTCATCTTAAGAGCAAGAATTGGAGTGTGGCTGCCAGTACAGATGAATTGGGAATGGCAGAACACCCCAATTATGGGGATATTAACTTCTATCTCCAAAAGATTGCTGAAAATAACAAGAAGATTTGTTGGAATGCTAATAGCTGTAATTATGGGTATTATAGCCATAACAGCAACAGCGGCTACTACAGGTATAGCCCTTCAACCAGGAGTTCAAACTGCTGACTTTGTGTGAACATGGCAACAACATTCAGAACAGTTATGGGGAACTCAATAACAAATAGATTCAGAAATACACAAGAAATTATCAGATCTGAGACAAACTGTTATTTTGTTAGGAGATCAGATTCAAGCTATGAAATTACAAATGAAAATGAAATGTGATTGGAATCAAACATCTTATTGTATTACTCCTGTGCTTTACAATGCAACTGAGTTTCCTTGGGACTCGATAAAGATAAAGTATCTTCTGACTCATAATAATTTAACTAAAAAATCTTATGCTTACAACATAAAATACATCAAACATTTGAAAACCAATTGCAATTTATGACAGGTGAACATATTTTGAAAGGGTTGATAAATGGGTTAAAACAGTTGCATCCTACACAACGGTTACATGGTTTATCAAGATCTGTTATATTCATATGTATAATTGTCTTAATATTGTGTTTTATCTGCAGAAGATCGTGACAACTTAACCAATTTATGCACCAACAATCTGCTACTATGCACATCATGCTATTACAATTAAAAAATAAGGGGGAAATGAAGGAAGAAACAAGGAGCCAGAGAAACTTAGATTGAACCCAAAAACGGGAGCATATTCTTGTAGCTAAACACAGTCAAGCGAATGTAAATAATTACTGTTATCTCTAGTCCAACTCTCTGTCTTCAAAATTTTAAATATGTGATCCCACTCAGTTGTGGGTTCATCCAGGATGCCGGGATCTTGGTAATGAGGAGAGACCCTCAAAACCCTTCTCCAACTGGCAGGATGTCCCACCAAAGTTTTATGGTGGCCTTCGGGGCGGGAAAAGTTGGGTGTCTCTCCCCATTCGCAGACCTGAAGGAAGCAGAGACTAAAAAGCAGAGACTAAATATTGGACATCTCAGACAAGAGACATTGAGCTAGTGCATGCAAAATACGTTGAGTCTACGAGATTAAGTATCACACAAAATCCTGTTGAGCCTGCAAGATGAGTCTTTGAGAATAAATATAGCATAAGACATCTTGGACAAGATACATTGAGCCAGTGCAAGCAAGATACATTGAGTCAGCGAGATTGAGTAATTGCACAAAAAAGTCTCGGGAAAGATACAGAGCCTAAAGTAGGGACTAGAGGTAGCAACACCTAAAATAAGTGTTAAGAAGGAAAGTGAAAAATCTATTAGAAAACTCTACAGGTTTGTCTGACCAATTTCATCAATTTCTTAGCTCAAACATTTATACTAGGACCAAATTAATGTATATTTTAAATCATTTCTTCTCTAGTAACTTCAGTGTGGTGATCATTGGTGCTTTGATACTCTTAACTGTATAAGGAGGCATTCGCGTAGCCCTGCTGTCCCACATTAATAGGGCTCATAAGACCAGCCATATCAACAACTTGATTCTGCTTGAAAACCTTGACTCTCGAATCACTGTCCATGGCAGCTTGGCTGGTGGCCAAAGATGCATAAGACCTTCAGAGGAGGGCAACCTTAGACAGGCACAGTCACCCTGGCCAAAAAAACAAAAAGGGCGAGATGTTGGAGAAGATGCTGAGAGTCAGAGCATAAAGGGTTAAGCATTCAAAAAGCATGCTTGCTGGCAGAGACACATTAGTAAATGTCTCCAAGGACACTGCAGACTGCAGATATCAGTGGGAGGAGGCAGAGCGAAATGAACTCAGCACATAGATGTTATTGTCTGAATTCCCAAGAAAGACTGTCTGGGAACTCACAAACAGGTAGCACTCTCATGCACCAAGCTGAGATATTAGATAGACTAAGGCATTTAGGGCTAGAAAAAATGTTTATACTTATGCCCCTTGGTAGACTGCCAGAGAAGGCAGTGTTCTTGCTCTAGTAAGAGAAACAGTGGGAGAGCAAGTTTAGGGGGGGAGAATTTATGCGTTGTTTTAAGATAAATAAAAGAAAGGGTCACAGTGATTTCTGGGCTGTTTTTGTCTGAGTGAGCTGCAGCCCTCTGCTTCATATGCATCAACTTGTCTGACTCTTTTTTTGTGCCGCACCCTGACAACAACAACATTGGTTAAAACAATAATATTAATAAAAAAAGAAACACCATGGCACTGTCTTATAAACTGACACATTGACCAATGAAACTTAACCTCACGTCTACAGTCAAGTGTTACTGACAAGTCTGGCAAGCCCTCCCAGCTGGGCCTGAAGAGTATATTCAACAAATGGTGCTGGAAGAACTGCATAACCATATCCAAAAGAAAAAAAAAGGACCGCTATCTCACATCTTATACAAAAATTAACTCTAAATGCATCAAATACCTAAATATAAACCCAAAAACCATAAATGTGCCAGAAGAAATTGTAGGAAACCATCTTCAAGATCTTGTGGTAGGTAGTTCTTTCTTTAGCCTTACACACAAAGCATGAGCAACCACAACAAAAACAATAGATAAATGGAACCATCTCAAAATTAAGCATTTTTGCATCTCAAAGGACTTTGTCATAGGTTAAAATACAGCCAACATATTTTGAGAAATTATTTGGCAATTAAATATATGATCAGTGTTTAATATCATTCATATATAAGTAGATCATACAATGCAAAAATTAAAAGACCAACTACCTCATTAAAAAATAGGAAAATGACTTAAAAAGAAAATTGTCCAAAGAAGAAATACAAATGGTGAAAAAAAAAAAAACACAAGAAAAAATGTTCAGCATTATTAGCAATTAGGGAAATGCAAATTAAAACTAAAATGAGATATCATATCACACCTATTAGAGTGGCCACTATTAAAAAGACAGAAAATTTTAAATGTTGGATAGGATGTGGAAAGATATGTTTGCTTATTCACTCTGGTGGGAATGCAGTATGGTGATTGGTTGATGAGCATTTGCAGACTGAGAAGGCAACCTAGGGGCCTAAGAGGAAAGCCTGTTTTTCCTGGGTTGTTTTGCTGTTTTGTTTCTTGTTGCCTTTTCCTTTTCTTTGTTTCTTTTTATTTCTTTTACTTAATTTTTCTACTCACTTTATTTCTTTTCTTTCTTTCAAGTTTCTATCTTTTGTATTCTGTTGCTCTTCTTTCATCCATCTCTTTTTGTTTGGTATTCTCTCTCTCTCTCTCTCTCTCTCTCCCCCTCTCTCTCTTTCTCTTCTCATCTCACCTTTCCAGCCTTCTAAATGATTTTATTTTTTCTCATTTCATTTTTTCTGTTCTACCTTTTTTATCTTAAATCTCTTGTATTTTCAATGATTTCTTAGTCATATTATTTATTTTCCTAGCTCTTGTAAGGTTTCTCTTTTACCTGTTTAATTTTTATTAATATTACTATATTTCTCTTCTTATCTCTTTCTTTTTCTCTGGCCCTAATATTGTTTTTTAAAAGTTTCTTTTTCTTATTACATTTCCCTCTCCAATATGGCTCTCTTATCTCTCTGCTCATTGCTTTCCCTTAATTGCCTGCTGATCTTCTTCAGGATGCACCAGAAAGTGAACTCTGGAGCTCCCATCTGGGAGGTGAGTATACAACTGCTTGAGCCAAATCCACTCCCTGCTGGAAGTATCTGCTGATTGCATCTACTGGTTGCATCTGTTGGTTGCATCTGCTGGTTGCTTCTGTTCATCTTCTTTAGAAGTGTAAAATGATCTAATATCACACCTATTCTTGCCTTTCTGTCCCCTCAGAACCTCTGGTGGCCACTGCCTTCATACCATTGATAAAAGTTCTTCATTGTTAGAATAATAAGTCTATAATAGAATATTAATAAGTCTACTTTAGTCCATTGTTCACTCCCCAATCAGTGAAAGAAGACAGACCGCTACACCAGACCCTTGATAATGATGATTGTACTTATGAACCTTTTCTAGTGAAATTGAAACTTAGCCCAGTATTATATATTGCCTAAGAGTTACCTCTTGAAATCCTCCTTTTTGCTCAAATGTGTCCTCTTTCTAAGCCAAACTCAGCATATAAATGCATTACCTTACCTCAGGTGTGGGAAATGACTCCCTGGGATGAGCCTCACTGACACCATGGGATTATTTCAAAGCACCAACTAGCAATGCATCTGGAAAAAGACCTTGGCCAAAAGGGGGAAATGGTAAATACAAATGAGTTTTTATGGCTAAGGGACTTCAACATGAATCTGGAGGTCATTCCATAGGTTACATTTATGCACATCCTAACAGGATCTCATTGACTGCCACGGTAAACAGTGCCTCAAATAGTGGGTCTTCTGAGGGCTCTAGAGACATCCAGCTACATTAAGCAGGGCAGACAAGTTCAGGAATATGGTACCCTTTCAGTAGGCCTTTAGAAATTTTGCTCCTTAGTTTAACAGAGATAGACTTATTTTTAGTTTTCCTGCACATGGATCTTCAGCCCTTTCTATTTGAACCCAGCACAATGTAGAACCATCTTTCAGTTGGGTACCTGGCCCTGTCCTGAAGAGAACAGAGTAATCCCTATGTGCCTACTGTTGTGCCTATATATCAATGCAGATGGATCCAGTAAAAGTCTGAGATACTGAACCAGGAAACTCATCTATGGTTTGCCCCCAAAACTTGCCTTGAAGGCAGCAGCAGTTGTGGACATCTAAATCAGTGTGAGATACAACTAAGAGAAAGCGGTATGGAGCAAAGGATTGTTAACTTTAAGACAGAAAATAGAACCTCCTGGGAGGGGGTAGGCATTATTTAATAAGAAATAGAGAGCCCATTTGGATTACTGAAAATTAAGAATTCTTAGGCAACAAGGCAGAAAAAGCCAAGGATAAAGCAAGGGATCAGAAAAAAAACCAAGAGGACGTGCTGTAACAGTTTGATATCTTTTATGAATTCCAAAAATAGATACTGGATTATATTTGTGAACTAGTCTGTTCCTTTGGGCATATTAGATTGGATTGGATTCAGAGGTTTCACTTTTACTTGAATAAATAATGACTAAGTCTTTGATTGGGCCACGTCAGTAGAACATTGAGTTCCCAACTTCTTGGTGGGTGAGGACTCACAGAGAAAATGACATGGCAGAAGAGAATGTTAGAGTTTTGATTCTGGAGCCCAGGAAGTAAATACACAGAGAAGCAGATACATGAGGAAAGAGAGAATGCTCCAATAGACATGACAGAGGCTCCAGGAGGAGAGAAGAGCCATTCACTTGATAGTTTACAATTGGCATTGTGGAGAGAGCAGAACAGCTGAGCACAGTGAGAAACAAGCCCTGGGAGAGAGACAAGCTTTATCCCAGCCTAAAGCTCATATTGGAGGAAGCTGGGGCCATGAAGCACTAAGAAGGAGAGGAAACCTGATCTGTTCCAGATGTCAGCAGCCATCTTGCTCCAAAACATATGCAGCAGACTTTTGTGAGGGAAGTAACTTATGCTTTATGGCCTGGGAACTGTAAGCTTCTACTCCAAATAAATATCCTTTATAAAAGCCAAAAGATTTCTGGTATTTTGCATCAGCACCCCTTTGGCTGACTAATACATCTGCTCTCCACTTTTGCTTCTGTATCATCTTCTACATAGGTGGGCTAAACTCTGAAAGAGAACACCAGCCAAAACAAAACCAATTTGCAAAGACTGTGAAAGGTGATTTTTTATTTGCTATACATTTTTGTTTTTGTGAGCCCTGGCACTCAAGGAAATCTCTGTTATATCATTAGCCAAATGCAAAGTTAAGAAAAAGATAGCCTCAGGAATAAATCCCAAAATTAATAAACTAAAATATTAAAATTTATGGTGTTAAACAAATGATTACAAGGCAAGGAATCAAAAATGATGGCAAATTCAAAAGAGTAAGACAAAATGTCTGAAATAGTCAGCAAAGTTTACCCAATTTTATGTACATAAGAAAAGGTCTTTAAAAATATCTTTAATATGCTCATGGGAAAAAGGAAAACAAAGAGAAATAAGTATTTGGAAAACTATGAATGAACAAAACAAGAACTCTCAATAATAGGTTAGAAGTATAAAAAAAGAAACAGAAATACTGGAGTTGGAGACAATAATGTATGAAATGAAAATAGAAGTAGATGGCTTCAACAACAGTTTAGACCTATCAGAAGAACCAGTGAAGTTGAAAACAAGAAAACTGAAATGATTCAAGCTGAGGAGCAGAGACTAAAAAGAATACAAAAAGGTGATCAGAGTCTAAAATCTTGTGGGACACCATCAAGCATATAAATATAGGCATTGTGGGCATCCCAGATGGAAAATAAGGAAATAAAGAGATAGAATGTATATACAAAAAACAATGGCAGAAAACTTCCAAAATTAATTGGAAAATATTAATATCTGCATGTATTTAAGAAGCCCAATGAACCTCAAACAAGATTCTAAGAAAATCATGCCCAGACACATAGTTGTAAAACTGCAGAATATCAACAAAAAGGAGAGAGTTCTGAGGGCTTGCAATACATAAACTATTAATTATATACAAGGGAATCACAATAATATCAAGTGCTGATTTCTTTTCAGAAAACATGGAGGCATGATGGCAGTAGGGAGAAATATTTAAAGTGCTGAAAGTAAACAAAAGCCAACCAATAATATTATATACATTGATAATGTCATTAAAAAACTAAGGAGAGATTAAGACTTTCCCAGATAAAAGGTGAGGGCACTGAACACCACTACATGTGACCTTCAGACAATGCTTAAAGGAGTCCTAAAACTGAAAAGAAAGGACACGAGACAGTGAATTAAAGCAGCAGAAAGACCACCAGTAAAGGCAATATAGGTGTTTATCAATGTCATTGATACAATATTGCATTTTAAGAAATGTAATTTCATTTTTACTTCTTAAAGGTTGTGAAATGCAAATATATAAAAATAATGATTAATCTATGGTTATGGATATAAAATGTTTAAAGATATAACTTGAAAAATTACAACAAATGGGAGGAAGGGCAAAGGAATATGAGGGCAATGTTTGTTCATGCTTTTTCAGATAATTCTGTATCAAATCCAGTAAGAAGGGGATCATGATGATACAAAAAAACCCAATAAATATTAAAGCATGTATTAATGGAAGAATTTAGGGACAACAAGGTGTTAAAAAAGACAAAATATTAAAATGACATAGAAAAGGTTTGCATTATTAGTAGTTACTTGAAATGTAAATGGATTGGCAGAATGGCTAAAAACACATGACCCAACTATATGCCGTCTGGAAGAAACTCTGTAAATTATAAGACACAAATAGTTTTAAAGTGAAAACATGAAAAAAAATTCCCATTCAATTAGTAAAAAGAGAGATGGTACTGCTAGACTAATATGAGTTATATAGGCTTTAAGTTAAAAAAAAATGTTACAAGGGAAAAGGACCCTATATACAAAAAAGGGGATGAATTCAACAAGAAATCACAATGGTTAAAGATATACATGTTCTTAACAAAAGAGCGCAAAATGTAGAGATCAAATATTGACATATTTGAAGGGAGAAATAGATGGTTCTTTATTAATAAAAGGAGACATCAATACACCATTTTCAATGAATGAGAGAACATCTAGTTAGATTATGAATAAGGAAATAGAAAACTTTAGTTGTACTCTAAATCAAACATATCTAAGAGACATATATAGAATAATTCCCCTAACAGCAGAAAATGTACACATTCTTCCCTAGTACACAAGTCCTTCTCAAGTATGGTTCATATATTAGGTCACAAAACAAGTCTTAATAAATTTAAAAATTATGAAATTCTACTATGTTTCTTCCATGTCCAAAATGAAATAAGGCTAAAAATTAAAAAAATAAAAATAAAAATAAAAAAGCTGAGGAAGAATGGTAAAATTAATCAATATGTGAAAATTGCACAACATATGCTAAAAATACCAATTGGCCAAAGAAGAAATCACAAGTGGATTTAGGAAACATCTGCAATGAAAATGAAAACAAAACATGCCAAAAATTATGGGATTCACAAAGGCTTTGCTGAGTCGGAAATTTTTTGCTGTAAATACTTATATTTGAAAAGAAGATAAATCTCAAAACAGAGACCAAACCTCACAAGTTCAGGATCTAGAGTAAGAAGAATTAATTCTAACTGTTAATAGCAGAAAAAAGGAAATTACCAAGGTTAGATTTAAGATAAATAAAGTATAGTGTGTGTATATGCTGAGTTTGGCTTCAAAAGAGGCCACATTTGAGCAACAATGAGGCTTTCAGGAGGTAACTCTTAGGCAATATATAATACTAGGCTAGGTTTCAATTTCACAAGGAAAGGTGTGTCCATGTGCCTTTGGAGCCCTGAATTTCAGCAGTGTTGCAACACCTACTCTCCAGTTCATTGGAATCACCCAGGACAATTAACAAGGAGATGATGGTAGACAATGCCCATCCCAAGGAACAGAGAGTGTGTGCAACTGCAAGCAAGATAGCTCCATCCATCTGCCCCATGGGATCTAAGCTTCCTTTCAATTAGAAACACAGTGGCCATCACCATCCCAAAATCTTCAAGATTCGGCAATCAACAATGGATTAAAGTAGACATAATATTATACCACTATAGACTTATTATTATTCTAGCAATGAAAGAACTCTTATCATTGATGTAAGGCTGTGGCCACCAGAGGTTCTGAGGGATGGGAGAGGGAAGAATAAGTGTAATACAGTGGCATTTTTGGCACATTGGATTTTTCCTGCATGACAATGCAGTGATAGATTCAGGCCATTATTTATTTTGTCATAATTTTAAAAATTGTTTGGGAAAAAGTTTAAGCTATAATGCAAACTGTAGTCCATGGTTAGTAGCAATGCTTCAAAATTGTTTGTCAATTGTAACACATGTACCACACTAATGAAGGATGTTGTTAATGTGGGAACATATGGCAGGGGGAGGGAGGAAGGCATATGGTAATCCCTTATATATTTAATGTAACATTTACATAATCTTTAAAAATAAAAAAAATTAATGATGAAAAAAGAGAGAAGAGCAGGGAGTCAAGCAAAATGCAATCAAAATAAATTTTGTTTTACCAATAAAAAAAGATAAGTATAAAAGAGCAATAGATAGAATCAGCAAAGCCAATAAAGGCAATAAAATTCAAAAACCTTTTACTACACTGACAAAAGAAGAAATGATGCAAATAATTAAACTCAGAAATAAAATGGGGGACATAAATACCAAACACATAGAAATAAAAAGTATTATGAGAAGACACTATAAAGAAATGTACACCAAAAAATTAGATAGTTTAGATAAAATACACAATTTCCTAGAAACATATCAACTACCTTCACTGACTCAAGAAGAAATATAAGATTTCAACAGAGCAGTAAAAACTAAAGAAAATGAATCAGTAATAAAAAATTTCTCAAAAAGAAAATATAGCAAATGTACACTATACACCTTAGTTAGTGGTAATATTCTGAGGAGTTTTGCTCATAATATGTAAGAAATGTACTGTAAGAAAGTAATACAATGGTGGAGGATGTTGCATAGGAATTCTGCACATAGTGCATTTTTTGTAAGTTCACAACTTCTCTAATAAATATATATAAATTTAAAAAATTCCCATATTGTTTCACTGGTCAATATAAACAAATATTTCCAGAAAAATTAACACATATACTGCTATAATTTTTCAAAAAATTTGAAGTTTAGGGAACAATTTTCAACTCATTCTATGAGGCCAACATCATGATAATAACAAAGCCAGAAAAAGATACTGAAGAAAATAAAATTACAGGGAAATAACCATTATGAACATAAATTTAAAAATACTCAAAAAAATAGTAATAAAATGAATCCAACAACAATGAACAGTATAATAGTCCACGATGAATTGTGATTTTTCTCAATTAAATGGGGAAGCCATGATCTGAACTGCTCAATTTTGTTGGGGAGACAATGCCATTATGACTACTTGATAGATTTGTAAAAGTGTAGCTAAAGTTTTTTTCCTATGATACAAGACACACTCCTTTTTAAATTTTTCATCAAAAGTCTTCAACTTAAGACTTTTAAACATTGGTATATTTACTGTTAAATGCCCCTTTAAGCCATCTATTTCCTGTTGGGAGGATTTCCTTTTAAATTCTTGTGTTAAAGAAAACACATTCTCTGAGCAATATGCCATAGGTGAACAAAGTACCATTGTGATTAAAATCAGGGACTTTTGTGCCAGAAGCTTTAGGTTCAAATACTTTAGCTTCAACCTATGTATTTCTGTATTTCAGTACACAGGTATGTCATATGTGGATAAGAAAAGCCTGTGCTTCTTTGTGATTATTAAAAGTATTTTACAGATTAAAGCACATTGGAAAGTTCCTGGCATATCATAAGTACCCTCTTTACTAATATTAATTTTAGCATGTATTATTACCCAATGATTTTTCAATTGAGGTCTTCTGTCTTGACAAATTAGTTGAAGTTCATTAGTAAATTTTGATTTATATAGATTTCCACTGAATTTAACAGATTATAAATTTACTCAATACGTTACAGGGACTTTCCACGAACATTTCATATTTTCAATAAAATAAACCTCATCTAAATGTGCTGTGTGCCTCCCTTCCTTTCCCAGTTAACTCCCAGAATTCTGCAGAATTCATGAATTCTGCAATTAGGAAAAACCACACAACTCCACAGCTCATTTTCCATTTTAAAACATAAATTGTCAGGCTCCTCCCCAACTCAAGGACCATAATGAAGCCGGCTCAAGCCCTGGGCTGCTTCCCCACGCTTAGCTGGAGGCCAGGTTGTGGAGGCCAGGGGCAGTGAGGCGGCTGTGGGTGCTCCGGTGTTGCCCTAGGACAATCACACGGAGACCTCAGCTTCAGTGGTAGCTGCTGCCAAGGAAGTGAGTCTACCTGGGCAGCAGTGGTGGCGGCTATACCAGTGCTACCCGGATGAGCACCAGCGGGGCAGCACCTGGCTGGCTCTTGCCCAGGTCAGGCTTATCCTTGCACCACCTGCCGCTTTCCTCACGTGTTCGTGCAGTGTAGGATCCAAGCTGACAGCATGTTAGAACCAAATGTGCTAGCGATTTTGTACCAATGTCTAAAAGCAGATCATCAGGGCAAGAACCAAGGTTCTGTAAATAAGACCTAAGTTATATTGACACTCATGGGGGTTTCATTTTACTCTACTGACTTACTGATATTTATATACCCCAGAGATTATGGTGCAAAAATTGATAGTTTCCTCAGGGACTGTTTGGCACTTCCCCTTCTAGAGGTGAAAATTTTGACCAGTCTTTGAGAAAAACATTCATATCCAAAGTTCTGTCTCACTATCCTCGGAATATAGAATGGGACCTTTTTGATCCAGACACAGTGAACATGTTATCTATGGTAAAGGGTTGTTTCTCAACACAAACTGACAATAAAGACAATCAGTTCCTCTCATTTATATTCCTGGGAAGATGGCAGTGGTGGTGGCTATACAAGTGCTACCCAGAAGAGTGCAAGTGGGGCAGCGCTGGGCCAGCTCTTGCCCAGGCCAGGCTCATCCCCACACCACCTGCCACTTTCCTCATGTGTTCATGCTGTGTGGGATCCAAGTGGGATGCACACTAGTCCCTACTTCATTCCCCAATCCTGAGGATTTTGGCATGGTGAGGCCCACTCCACTTCTCATTGAGAGGGGTCTTCAGTCCCAAATGGATGATGGATGGGACTCTCTTGCTTGGAGTTGTAGACTTTCTCAGTTCCTTGGTACGGTAGGTGACCCTCATCACTTCCTTGTTAGTTGTCCTGGGTGAGCCCAATGAACTGAAGTGTAGGTCTTGCAACTGTGTTTAGACTCAGGGCCCAGCTGACACATGGACTGTCCAAAGTTTCATGTCTTTTGGATGTACACCTACAAACTCCCACACAAACTATATGTTCAAATAGAAGGGTTGGAAGAGCCATGTGTAAGGAAACCACAAATGAGTCCAATTCTGTCACACTGGGGAACACAAACACCAAAGTAGGGCCCACTGTCAAGGCACTAAGTTCTTGAGCTATCTGCACTAACCATAGTGCCTGGGTGTCTCCAGAGCCCTCAGGAGCCTGGCTATTTGGGAAAGTGTCTAATTTGGCAGTCAATGAGATTCTGCTGAGACATGCATTAGTGTAACCTATGGAATTACCTCCTGACTCATTTTGAAGTCTCTTAGCCATATAAATTCATTTGTCTTTATCTTTTCTGCCTTTTGGTTAAGGTCTTTTTCTAGTTGCTTTGCTAATTGGTGATTGGTTGTAATTCCTTGGTGCCAAGGAGGCTCATCCCTGGGAGTCATGTCTCATGCTAGGGGGAAGTTATTGCATTTATATGCTGAATTAGGCTTAGAAAGAGGCCACATTTGAGCAACAAGGAGGCTTTCAGGAGGTAATGCTTAGGCACGCTATAATACTATGCTAAGTTTCAATTTCAAGAGTAAAGGTTCATAAACACAATCATCAATATCAAAGCCCCGTCAATGGACCATCCTCCTCCACTAGCCATTGTCTCTATACTTGGGGGATTCTTGCTGTTCCATTTGGGAATTTGGAAGAGCTCACCAATATGGGAATTCAATATTATTTCCGTTATTGTATGACTCTCCACCCACCATGACAATGCCCCATGGATATTTCAACACAATTATATGCCTTCTTTGAATGCCCAGGAGAGCCTCCTCCCATGTATCCCCCTTCACTGACACTACACAAATGGCTCTCCCCCGCCACAGTTGTATCCCTTCTGTAATCCAAAACTCCTTCAAAAATGAAGCCAATAAAATAGCCAAATACAATTAATAAGAAAATGAAATTATAATTATAGTTATAAAAATAGGAAGTAAAATAGAAAATTATAAAAATACATTTTTTTAAAATATTGGGATAATAAAAAGTGATGAAAAATATTATTATTTTATTACATTTTGCCTTTTATCTCTGTAAGATCTGTTGTCCTGTATGTACAGTGACATTTTCTTCCATTTATTCCCCCAAAGTCTTACATTTTTCATTTTGTCCTCAAAGAAATTTAGGTCACCACAAAGTCACATACAGAATATAAGGACCTCCCATATATCAATATCTTCCCTCTTTTCTCCCTTCCACTATTAATAACATTTTATAAGTGATGGTACATTTGTTACATCTGATGTAAAATTTTGAAAGATAGCAACCAACCATGGTCAATGGTTTACATTATTGTTTACATTTTGGAATATACACTTTTATAAATTTTGATGAAACCTAACATGGCCTGTATCCATCACTGCAAGATCATGTAGAACACTTCCATTGGCCTCAAAATGCTGCCTGTTCCAACTATTCTATTCCTGCCCCCACCCCCCGGTGACCCATGGCAAACACCAGGCTTCACTATGGAGGACCAGATTCATAGTTACTTGCAACAATACTGAGGACTTGACACACTGGTCTGTCTTCCCCTATTGCACCCTTCTGTTCATTTCTTCTCTCTATATATATAGTACTGGGATTGCAAGATCATATGGAAATTTTATATTTAGCTCTCAAAATGTCTTCCACTATTTTACATTGCTACCAGCAATCTTCTCGAACAATTGTGGTTTTCTGATTTTTAATAGTGTTCATTCTAGCACGGGTGGAATAGTATTTCATTGTGGTTTTGATTTATACATCCCTAATAACTAATTATATTGAACATCTTTTCATGTGCTTTTTAGCCATTTGTATTTCCTCTTTGGAAAAATGTCTATTCACGTCTTTTGCACCTTTTTTTAGTTATTTTTTTAAATTTCTTTTTAAAGAAGTTTTAGATTACAGAAAAGTTACATAAAAAATATAGGGAATTCCAAGATGGCAAGCAGAGTAAGGGGCTGCAAGGGTCAGCTCATCCTAAAGGGCAGTTACTAATCACCCAGAGGTATTTAAACTACCTGTTGGGAGCCCCAGGAGACCAGAGAATATCAGCAAAATCCTTGAAAATATGGAAGGAGGAAACTGCTCATCTGCGGAGGAGATTAATGAGTAGAGCATTCCATGCTGGAGAAGCCAGTGCCTGTGGCTTAAGCCACCTCGAGAGCTATTCCATGGCTGGAGTTGGAAGCTCCATTTCCCAAAATTGGGGGATGAAGCCATGGTTCAGCCCCAACTTTAGCTACTGTTTAGGAAATTCACTGGCTAAAGTATAATTTTAAGAACAACTAAAGTTTAAATCTGTTCTGTCAGAAAGAGACTGGTAGACATCACTTTAACTCTTCCCCTGCCATGATGGTAAATAAGGAAGATTGAAAATCACAGTGCTGGTAGGGACTGGCTAATTTGCACCAGGACCAGATTGCAGCTCAAGCCTAAACCCCAGCCCCACCTCCAGCAAGCAGGAAGCTGGGGAGAACTGAGCCAGCCTCTCCAGGAAACTGCAGGCCATGCCACAGAAACAGGTGCCCATCCTACTCTAGCTATTGCATGGCTGGAGTTGAAAGCTCCAGTTCACCTAATTGAGGGAAAAAGACAGTGTTGGCCACCGACTTTAGCTACTGATTAGCAAATTCAGCTGACTAAAGTATAATCCTAAGAATAGCTAAAATTTGAACCTGTCTAAGAAGGAAAGAGGATAGTAGTTGCCATCTTAACTCAATCTCCAGCATGAGGGGAAGCAGGACTGATTGAAAATCAAAGTGCTGGTAGAGACTGGCTTCTTTCCACCCAGATGGGATTACAACACTAGCCTAGTCTCCAGCCCTCCCTCCAACAGGAAGGAATCTGGGAAGACCTGCAACAGCCTCTCCAGGCAACTGCAGGTGATTTTGGCTGGCACAGACTGAATATTCTGACATGTGGGGCTCCAACTCTGCACCCAAATAAGATAGGAGAGAAGCTGTGTTTCTGAGGCCACTCCAGGCAACTGCAGGCATTTTCAACCCACATGAAATGGTTTGTTGAGCTCCTTTGATTTCATCTCCACTTTTGCCCCCAATAGGAAAAGAGAGGGCTAGTGTTTGCTCAGTTTCTTAGTACAACTGCAGGCAATTTTGTCTGGGACAGACTGAACTGTTGGGTGCCTGTGGATACCCACAACTCTAATAGGATACCAGGGGACTGGTGTTTTCTCAGCCTCTCCAAGCATTGGCAGAAACTCTCAGCCTACAGGGACTGCACTGTTGCATATCCATGGATTCACCCTCAACACCCAATAGACTAGGAGGAGGCTAGTGTTGCCTCAGCATCTCTGGGTAACAGCAGGTACTTTCAACCTACACAGACTGAACTGTTGGGTGTCAGTGGTTCTTCTCCCATGCCCTAAAGGGAAGAAGAGACAATACTCCCTCAGCCTCTCAGGGCAACTGCAGGTATATTCAGCCCACATGGATTAGATTGTTTGGCACTCCAGATGGTCCATTCACACCCTTGGCAGTTATGGGAGCTGGTGCTACATCAGTCCACCTGGGCAACTGCAGTCATTTTGTAACCATATGGCATAGATTACTGCCCACAATTTCAGCTCCATACCTGCTGCAGCTAAGGGAGGAAGGGGTGTGAAGCTTCATCAGTTTCTCTGAGCAACTACAGTCTTGTCTTGAAAAACTTGGATTTTACACACTGGTGCACCTCTGTCCTTACCCTAGACAGAGGAGAAAGGTCTGAGAAATTTCATAGATTCCTGGGGCAACACAAGCAGCTTCAGCCTCAATAGCTTACAGCACCAACTACATCCTCAACTTCCACTACACAAATAACAAGGGAAAAAAGGCAAGAAAGCCATAAACTAAAGAAAGAAACTGCACCCAGAATAAACAGATCTGGTAAGCCAGAAACCAAGACACCAACAAAAAATTACAATGCATACCAAGAAACAGGAAGATATGACCCAGTTAAGGGAACAAAATAAGCCTCCAGATGACATAAAGGAGTTGAGACAAGTCATCATAGGTGTTCAAACTAATTTATTTAATAATTTTAATGAGCTGGCTAAAGAGATTAAGGATATTAAGAAGACACTGGGAAAGCACAAAGAAGAATTTGAAAGCATACAGGGAAAATAACATCTTATGGGAATGAAAAGTGCAATATATGAAATTAAAACTACAGTGGAGGCATATAACAGCAGATTGGAGGATACCTAAGAAAGGATTTGTGTGCTTGAAGACATGGCCTCCAAAAAAGAACATATAAAAGAAAAGATGAAGAAAAGAATGGAAAAAAATTGAATAGGGTCTCAGGGAACTAAATGACAGCAAGAGATAGGCAAATATACATGACTGGGTGTCCCATAAGGAGAAGAGAAGGGAAAAGGGGCAGAAAGAATATTTGAAGAAATAATTGTAGAAAATTTCCCAACCCTAATGAAGGAGACAGAGGTCCATGTCCAAGAAGCACAACATGACCCCATCTGAATAAATCAGAATAGAACAACACTGAGACACATACTAATCAGAATATCAAATGACAAAAACAAGGAGAAAATTCTGAGAACAGCAGAAGAAAGGTGATTCATAATATATATCCAATATTAAATACCAATTTCACATCAGAAACCATGGAGGCGAGAATGCAAAGGTATGATATATTTAACATCCTTCAAGATTAAACCTACCAGCCAAGAATCTTATATACAGTAAGATTGTCTTTCAAAATTGAGAGTTAGTTTGGAATATTCACAGATATAGACAAAGTGAGAGAGTTTATAACAAAGAGACTGGCTTTGCAGGAAATGCTAAAAAGAGTGTTACAGACTGAAAAGAAAAGACAGGAGAGAGAGGCTTGGAAGAGAGTCTATAAATGATGATTGTATCAGTAACAGTAACTAAAACTGTCAAAAAAGTGGTGAAAATAAAATGACAGATATAACTCAAAGGTCATAATGGATAAAATAATGATGGACTTTACAGCAATCACATTGAATATTTATTAATGGATTAAACTCTCCAATCAAAAGACACAGACTGGTGGAATGGATAAGAAAATATGAGCCATCTGTATGCTATCTCCAAGAGATTCACCTTACACTCAAGATATAGCAGTACATTGAAAGTGAAAGGTTGGTAAAAGATATTCCACGCATGCAGTAACCAAAAAAATAAATATGGGGTAGTTATACTTATATCATATGAGAAAGACTTTAAAAATAAAACTGTTATTAGAGACAAGGGAGGACATTACATATTAAGAAAAGGAGCAATTCAACAGGAAGAAATAACAGTCATAAATGCATATGCACCTAATCAGGATGGCCCAAGATAAATGAAGCAAACACTGGCAAAATTGAAGGGAGAAATAGACACCTCTTTAATAATAGTTGGAGACTTTAAAACATCATTCTTAGCACTGAGTAGAACATCTGGGCAGAACATCAAAAAAGAAACAGAGTGCTTAAATAATATTACAAATGGACTAAACCTAATAGACATATACAGAACATTGCACCCCAAAACAGCAGAATATATATTCTTTTCAAGTGCTTATGGAGCTTTTCCCAGGATAGACCTCATGAGTGAAAAGCAGATCTCAATAAATTCAACAATATTGAAATTATACAAAGGTTATTACCTGATCATAATGGAATAAAGTTGGAAATCAACAAGATGGGAAAAAAGGAAAATTGACATATATATGGGGATTAAACAACACACTCTCAATCAGTGGGCCAAAGAAGAAATTTTGAGAGAAATCAACAAATATCTTGAGACTAATGACAATGAAAACACAACATAACAGAACCTATGGGATGCAGTGAAGGCAGTGTTGAAAGGGAAATTTATAGCCCTCAATGCTTACACAATAAAAAGAAGAACAATATAAAATCAATGACTTAACTACAAAGCTGTAGGAACTAGAAAAAAGAACATCAAACAAATCCCAAAGCAAGTAGAAGGAATGAAATAACAAAGAACAGAGCAGAAAAAAATGAAATTGAGAACAAGAACAAAAATCAATACAGAGAAATAACAAAACCAAAAGTTGATTCCTGGAGAAGATTAACAAAATTGACAAACAGACTGACAAAGAAAAACAGAGAGAAGATGAAAATAAATGAAATAATAAAATGAAAATGGTAGCATTACAACTGACCCTACAGAAGTAAAAGAGATCATAAGAGGATACTATGGACAATTGTTATGTCAAAAAACTAGACATTGTAGATGAAATGTAAAAATTCCTAAGAATGTATTAACAACCTACACTGACCCTAGAAGAAATAGAAGATCTCAACATACCAATCACAAAGTGATTGAAACAGTCATCAAACAACTCTGCAAAATGAAAAGCCAAGGACCAGATGGTTTCACAAGTGAGTTTTACCAAGCAGTTAAAGAAGATTTGATACCAATCTTACTCAAGCCCTTCCAAAATATTGTACAAGAAGGAATGCTACCAAACTCATTTTATGAAGCCAACCTCACCCTAATACCAAGGTCAGATAAAGACATGAAAAAAGATAATCACAGAACCATTTCTCTAATGATTATGGATGCAAAAATCCTCAATAAAATACTTGCTAATCTCATCCAACAACACATTAAAAGAATTAAATGTCATAAACAAGTAGGTTTTATACCACATATGCAAGGCAGGTTCAACACAAGATAAT
This sequence comes from Cabassous unicinctus, assembly GCA_029593785.1. Lineage (NCBI taxonomy): Eukaryota > Metazoa > Chordata > Mammalia > Cingulata > Chlamyphoridae > Cabassous > Cabassous unicinctus. Next base: position 27,162 of record JAQZBX010018861.1, read on the forward strand.
CAATTGCATAATATACCACATTAATAAATCAAAGAAGAAAAATTATAGGCTCTTGTCAATTGATGAAGAAAAGGCATTTGACAAAATGCAGCATCCTTCCTTGATAAAAATACTACAAAAGATATGAATTGAAGGAAACTTTCTCAGCATGAATAACCCGCAGCTAACATTGTACTCTATGGTGAGGGACTTAAAGCTTTCCTATTGAGATCAGGGACAAGACAAGGATGACCACCGTCACTACTGCTGTTCATTATTGTGCTAGAGGTTCTAGCTATAGCATTCAGGAAAAAAAAATAAAAAGAAATAAAAGGCATCTAAACCAGAAAGGAAGAAATAAAATTTTCACTATTCACAGATGCTATGATTCCATGTCTAGAAAGTCCCCAAAAATCTACAACAAACCTGTTAGAGCTAATGAACAATTTCAGGAGTGTCAAAATACAAGATCATTATGCAAAAATCAGTGGTATTTCTAAACAATTGCAATGCACAATCTGAAGAGGAACTCAGGGAAAAAATTCCATTTAAAATATCAGCTAAAACAATCAAATATTAAGGAATAAACTTAACCAAGGATGTAAAGCACTAGTAATTCAGAGAACTGCAATGCTTTGCTAAAAGAAATTTTTATTTCTTTTATGTTTGTTACAATTATCAAGTATTGAAGCATTGCTACTAACCAAAGTCTATAGTTAAATTACCGTTTACATTTTACACTTTATTCTTGTTTATGAACTTTCTCAGTTTCTATTTAACTTTGAAGATTTTAAGATCTCCCTCATTAATGAAGGAAATTTTTTGTGGATAAAGAATTCTTGGATGTCACTCCTTCCCTTTGAATATTTTAAATATATCATTTCACTGCCTTTCTGCCTCCATGGTTTTTGATGAGAAATCAGCTCTTAGTCTTTTTATCCCTTGTATGTGATAAATTACTTTTCTTTTTGTTTTCAGAATTCTTATTTTATTTTTGCTTTTGAAATTTTGATTAGTATGTGTCTCTAGATAGGTTTATTTGGATTTATTCTGTTTGGAATATGTTTTGCTTTTTGGACATGTATATTTATGTCTTTCATAAAATTTGGGAAAATGTCAGCCAATATTTGCTCATATATTCTTTCTGCTCATTTTCCCTTCTCTTCTCCTTATGGGACACATGTTTGTGAGTTTTGTGCTGTCTTTCAATTCCATGAGATCCTTCTCATTTTTTAATTTCTCCTCAACTTGTTCTTCTGTCTGTAACATTTTGAACTTTGCGTCTTCTTGTTTTCTGATATTTCTTATGATTCTTCAAACCTGCTCTTGTATGCATCTAGCATACTTTATTTTTTACTTTTTTAAAGATAATTAGATTACATAAATTTTACACAAAAAATATAAGGATTCCCATATGCCCCACTCCCCATGCTTCCCACACCCACCCACATAAACAGCATCCTTCATTAGTGTGGCACATTCATGGCAACTGATAAATGCCTCCTGGAGCATTGCCACTGAGCATGGACTACAGTTCACATTGTAGTCTTCACTCTTTCCCACAGAATTCTGCATGTTATGGGGTGATATAACATAGCATATTATTGTCATTGAAATGTCATTCAGGATGTTTCCCAAGTCCCAAAAAAGCCCCTGTGTTACAACTGTGTTACCCTCTTCCTGCCCAGAGAGGCCACTGCCTCCACATCAATGTTGTAATTTCTTCCTTAGCTAGATTCACAATATGTCTATAGGACAATATCAGCAAGTCCACTCTAGTCCATATTTTATTCCCCAATCCTGTGATTTCTGGGTGGTGATATCCACTCCACCTCTAATTGAGGTGGGGCTTCAATCAGATACAGCCAATGGATGGGACTCTCTTGTTTGTAGTTGTATCCTCCCTCATTTCCTTAGTACAGTGTTTGTCAATCCTCACCTCCTTCTTAGTTGTCCTGGGTGAGTCCAATGAACTGTAGGGAAGGTGCTGCAAGTCCACTGAGGTTTCAGGCCCAGCTGGCACATGAACAGCCCAAACATTCCAGTCTCTTGGATGTACACTTACAAACTCCTGCACCAAATATAGGTTTAAATATAAGGGACAAATGAGCCATGTGGAGGGAAGACATAATTGAGTCCAACTCTGTCACACTCAGGAGCACAAACTCCAAAGTAGTGCCCACTGGCAAGGCACCAAACTACAGAACAACTTGCCCTGACATTAGGACCTGGGTGTCTCAAGAATCCTCAGGTGCCCCACAATCTGGGGTAGTATCTACTTTGGCAGTCTATGGGATCCTGCTGAGATGTACATAAGCATTACCTCTAGGATGACCTCCCAACTCACTTTGCATTCTCTTAGCCACATATACTCATTTGTATTTACCCTTTCCCCCTTTTATTTGGGGTCTTTTTCCAGTTGCATTGCTAGTTGGTGCTTGGTTATAATCCCTCAGTGACAGGGACTCTCATCCCAGGGAGTCATGTCGCTTGCTGGGGGGAAGGTAATACATTTATATGATTAGTTAGGCTGAGAGAGAAGCCACATTTGAGTAGCAAGGAGGCCCTCCAGAGGCAACACTTAGGGACCCCACAACACTAGTCTAAGTTTCAATTTCAAAAGCAAAGGCTCATAAACATAGTCCTCAATATCAAGGACCAATCATTGGACCATTCTCCTTCACTAGTCATTGCCCCTGCACTTGGGAGACTGTTGCTGCTCCCTTGGAGAATGTGGCAGAGCTCTCCAGGTTGGGAATTCAGTATTCTCTCAGTTACTGTGTGAGTCTCCACCCTCTAGATTACTTTTAATCTTATCTATTGGACCCATCCATCCCATAAGTTCTTTTATTTTCCTTTGCATGCTTTCAAATTCTTCTTTATGTTCACCCAGTTTCTTAATACCCTTTATCCCTTTAGTCATATTTTTCCTCATCTCAATGAATTGATTAGGTTTTTTTGAAAATTTTTTATTTGTTTCTTCCAAATTCTATGTCTCTTCCAACTTTTAGTTTTTTTTTCTTTGACTGTGTCATATCTTCCTGTTTCTTCATACAGCTTTTTTTGGCTGATGTCTAGGTTTTTTATTATCTTCTTTAGTTTATTCTGCTGGTTAATCTCTCTCTTCTTTAGGGTTTTATTACTGAACAGCTTTGTATAGAAGATTTTCTTTGACACTTGCTTCAACTAAATCTAGATCTTTAGAATTTTCTATTTACCAAAACAGACTCAGGGACACATGAATGGGGTGCAGGTCATTTCCAAGAGGCCCTGGGGAGACAGTGAGGAAAGATGCCAAAAACTTCTTTTTTTTTTTTTAACTCCCTAAATTGTACTTTCCTGGCATACACAGCAGATGGTGCTCTTTTCAAAACTTTCCCTGCAGGCCTAAGAAATATATTTTTTTCAACCTCCACCAGATGGTGTTGAAACAATGGCTATGATCTACCCTGCTCTTTCCAGCTTAAATTGAAATTCATAGCCAGAATCCAGTAGTCCAAACTCAGTGAAAAAATCTGTGCTCAACAACTGAACATATTCACCCTCAGTTCCAAGTGAGGTCGGTTTTCATGCCAATTTTCCACATGGGACAGTCAGCCACAGGTGTACCTGAGGCAAGCCTCAAGGGTTGAGAATATGTGCACACTCCTGCCACAGGAATGATTCAAACTTTTTGCTTCAGCGTCTCATTTGACCCATCTTGCTCCTTCCTGGATGCTGTACAGATCTCCCTTGTCTTCTAGAGCTCCAGAATCACTTATTCAGACAGATTCTGCATTCCCAATAACTGCTTTTTGTAGGAGAAGTATGTCTAATAGCCCCTTCTTCTGCCATCTTCCCCAGTTTTCCTCTTCCTATACTCTTGTGATTCTGTATTTGGAGGGGAGGAACATTGTAGGTGTCAAAATGTCACAATAAAGAGGGGAGGTATTGATAATATTTTTACTTAAAAAAGAGATATTTTATGTATAAATTGTGCATGTTAGCACATAACATATTTTTGTTAATAAAGCTGTTAAATGTTTCTGTGGCAGTGTGAATTAAAATATAATCCTTTTTGAGTAATAAACTCTTGGAATGATGATGTGCTCTAAATGAAAAATGTAAGAGGCAATCTCTTCCATAAAGCAAACATTTGTTGCATAAAATGCAGGGTAAGCATAATCAAATTATTTCTCTAGAATTTTTCATCCAGTTATTCTTTCTAATATCACATATTTGCTCCAACTATGTCTCATATATAATTATATACAATGATACAACAGAATAAATATAAATCCTGCCCTCAAGATATCCCTGACCCAAAGAATCAGATATGAATACCAAATTGTGAACTTTGTTATAAAAAAGATATGGAAGAGTATTTATAGTAATGTGTAAATGGTGTAGTTGATGTTGCCTGTACCTCAGGGAAGACAAATTTGAATGGATGTTATGGGTGTTATTTAAAGTGCATATATATTTGTATGTGTGTGTGTATACACACACACACACACACACACACACACACACATATATAGTATTTTTTCCTCTCAGTACAGATTTTATCCTGATATGCCTGGTGCTGAATAAAAGGGAAAATAGACTTTTAATTAAGGTTAAGAACAATCAGAGGGAGCTAAATTTCATAAGGCTAATGAAGTTCATAATAAGGTTTGAATTCAAAATATACTAGAACCATATGCACTCTGTTCTAATCTTCATAATTTTAATGGTCTCAGTATAGAAATAAGATGTTTATTTCATTGAGGCAGGGATTACAATTTGAAGTAGGAAAAGACAAGGGATTTGAAGATAACTGAAAATTGGCTGTACTGGAAAAGAAGTGAAGTCAGCTGGTCTGATGTATTCTGAGCAAAGAGAGGGGATTTTGGGAAGGAGCACCAATAAATTAAATCTTAGTGAATGGAAACAAGAGAGTAAAATAGAGATGCATAAGAATCCACAGTTATATGGGCTGATATTAAACTTTTTAGAGATAAAGAAACTTTAAGAAATGAAAATATTAATTATTTGACCTGAAATATGTTCATCCTATATATGTTAACCTATATGAATGTGCATATAGATGACTAGAATTAAGAAGTATTTCAAGGAATGTTTTGAGATACAGTAGCTTTGGATGAACTTTGAATTGATATGTTGTATGTAGAAAGAAGATATTGATGAATGCTGTGGGCAGGTGACAATATTTATAATAATGGTTACATAGTCACTAGGTATTTCTAAATGACAGTGTTGGGGTAGGTATCAGGAAGGAAGAATCAGATATCATGAACAACAAAATTAATGGATTTATGAGATTGAAGGCATCATTGTCAGGGAGTAATTTGGAAAAATATTTTCCATCCACTTTTCTTTAATCCTAGTCCATCAATAAAAAACAGGGTTTAGTCTAGTTTTTAAGCAAAAAGTGTCAAAGAATTAGCAGAAATGAAATTGTAAATGTTATTTTATGAACATTTCAGGAGTCAAAATTTTTACCTAATGGAGTGTGAGGAAATTACAGGATATTAAATTAATAAATAAAAAGTGGCTGATATGATTCAGATATAGTAAACTTTTAAGACAAGCATATGAATTGAAGAATCTGATTATTACTATAAAGGATAGATTGATGGTTATGATTTCTGATGTCAAATACAGAGGGAAAAATCAATATAAATCAGAAGAAATGAGATTAAATTGATTGTTCCACAAATCTTTTCCCAACTATTTTCCTTGGGAGTACAGTGATAACATGAAGAGCAGAAAGAAATTTTAGGAAGTATTTTAGAGGTGTGGATGAATACTGTTACCTTCTTTTTAAAAATGCATATGAGCTGCTATGGTGAAAGGATTTGAAAACCTTATTCATGATATATGGGCCCCAGAAGGAGACCAAAAATGGGATATTCAACCTAAGGTAAAGAGACAAGCTTATGATCATAGTGAACAGAATTTCTTTTAACAAGGGGAAGGAAAGCCGAGTTAAGGAAATATGACAACATGGGCATAAACTTGAGATTCAGAGGATAATTAGTCATTTTATGTAAATATTTCTAGTGATTCAGATTAAAAGCAAGATTGTGTGAATAATTAATTAAAATTCAAATTAAAATATTAATTGCATTAATACTGTAGAAAAAGAAATATAATCGACACAATAATGAAAACAGACATTAATTAGTTAAATTTGCATTTTAATTTGGAGGAAATATCAATCTTTATAGAAAAAAAATTGAATAGTGAACATACCCACAAACTATCTCAAATACAGGACTTAATGAGAAAGCATCCAAGCAAGTAATGAATCTATTTCCTTCTTTACTATATGCGCACGCACACACACACACACACACACACACACACAAACTTATGAATGAAAGTCTTAACATTGTTAGTCTCCATTGTTTAATATTTTTCTCTCCTATATCTATTGAGGATATGGAAAAGAGAAATATAAGGGTTATCAGAGGGACATTCCGACTTACCAGAGCAGCAGCAACTCCTGTATATGGTGTTCCTCTGTATCTACTTAAGTCACCTTTTCAGGGCACATGTTCATGATTTTGGCCATCCTGCAGTACAGAGACTTTTTTCTCCTACTATTAGCAATATTGTGAACAAAGTCTGTATTTTAAAAACAATCACATTGCAGTATATTTTTTTTAAACAGAAGGAAGTTTTTTCTTCTATTTAATTAAACATTGATTTTTTTCCCAAAGAAAACATTCACTCCTATAAGAGAAAACTTTATCCACAAATTCATACGTTTTGTTTCATCCTATTGAACCAACAGAAAATCAATAAGCAACAAGACATAATGGTTATATTTGGGGTTCTTCTATCCCAAAAATTTCATGTAGAATATTGGCAATCCAGCTGAATATTGCCTTTTAATCACTCATATAATTTCCTCTCTACACTGTCACATATGAAAATCAGCAAGGTCTTTTTTCTTTTCATTCCCAGACTTAAAAGTCTAATCCTTAGGGCATCTATAAATAACTTCTTAAATGAACATAATTGTACATATGAAGTTGTATACACACACACAGGCATACAGGGACTCATACTTTCTCAAAGAAATATATATATATATACATAAACATGCATAAAAAA
>JAQZBX010018862.1:0-34259 GCA_029593785.1 Cabassous unicinctus
TGAGGCAAGGTTGCTACTTTAGAAGGTCAGTTCATGATGACAGTCTTTGCTTAGGTATAGGGATGTGTGGTCCCAGAATGCCTCCTCAGCCATCTCTGGGATCCCACATCTTCCCCTGGAGGTCGTACTGCCCTGTAAGTGTCTGAGTGCTTCAGAGCACTTGAAGTACCAAGGGGTTGTGTTGTATTTGTATAGTGCTTATATTGTGTAAAGTGTCCAGTCTCTTGCACCCGTTTTCTCTCACCACGTTGTTGTGAGGAAGACAGAGCAGGGATTATTTTCCCAGTTTGATATGTGAGGGGAAGTACAGAAGCTCTGAGCAGGAAGGACTTGCCTAAGAATGTGTAGTGCCAGACACTGTGATCGCCTAATAACCAGTGCTGTGCTGTTTCTAAAGCATGTGATCTGACAAGGGGCATCTGGATTCTGCTGCAGACCTCCAGGGAGAAGAACTCATTCCCTCTCTGGTAAGATATTTATTCCTTATATTGAGCCAGAATTCCTTTTCCCTGCAACTTCCACTGAAAGCACTATTTCTGCTCTCTGCCTGATCTTACTCTCAAGACAGCCCTTCACACAGGGGCACCAGCATGCTGGGGCTCATTCCTCTAGACCCTGCTGAAGCCCTGTATCAGGCTTCTTAGCTAGGACCAGTGATAGACTTAACCAAAAGTTGTGTGTGTGTTTTAACTGTTTATGTATCCCTTTCTTTCTTCGAAAAGGAAATGGTGGTGGTTTAACTAAAAGTTATACTTCATTGGCCTTCCTCAGTGATTATTGTGTTACCCTTTTCTCCTTTCTTTGGCCTTAAGCTGAATTCCTGGGTCTCCATGGTGGGCAGAGGATGTTGGGAGGAGGGGAGGGGAAAACAGAACACTGATTCAAAACTTTGCTTTTACTTCTACTGATGGTTTCAAGCCAAGATAGCTCGTAAATTCAGAGCAAATTGTAAAACATTTTCAGAGTATCTTGGGCGTGGTTTCTGGGAGGGAAATTTTCTGCAGCCATTTTCACTTCCTTTTCCTTCTCTCTCCAGTTCTCTTGGATAGTGGTGGGCGTAGGCAGGATAGTTTTGTCCCTTCTAGTTCTTTCTTATCCTGTGACCTGCTCCTCCCATTTCTTCCAGCTTCACATTATCCAGTCCCACTCTCATCTCTAGAATCCAAGCATCTGGCTCCTTGTTTCTGCCCTTCTTCCCCTGTTACCTCCCCCTACTGAAATCTCCATCACCAGAGGCCAGGGCCTCTATTCCCAGGTCAATTTGGTATTCATTCCTCTGGCTTTTTGCCTTTCAGATTAAATGTTTTCTCTTGCTTCCATCCAAGAATTCACCTCTCCCCTTTTACTAACCAGGCCCTTTCTTCTTGGGACAGTCCCTTGCAGTCAGGGAATTTCTACTCTTAGATCTTCATGTTAGCCTTGGCATTTAGAGCCCTCTAAAGCAAACAAAGGACTGTAGAGATGGGATGTGAGTGATGATGCATAAATATTCCCTGTTTTAGTTTCCCAGCTGCTAAAACAAATACCATACAATGTGTTGGCTTAACAACAGGAATTTATTGGCTCATGGTTTCAGAGGCTGGAAGGCTTGCTTTCTTCCAGGGTCAGTATCTTCTGGTTGGCTGGCAATATTTGGGGTTCCTTGACTTTTCCATCACATGGCAATGCACATGGCATCATCTTCTCCTTTCTCTTCTGGGTTCCATTGACGTCCAGCTTCTGGGGGCTCCTTGTGGTTTCTCCCTCATTGCCTTTTCTATAAGGCCTCCAGTAATAGGATTAAGACCCATCCTGATTCATTCTGAAGTAACCTCATCGAAAGGTCCTATTTACAATGGTTTCACACCCACAGGAATGTATTAAGTTTAAGACCATGCTTTTCTGGGGTACATAGCTCCAAGCCATCACAGTCCCTGTGACAATTTGAAGCTGGGGAGATCCCAGAAGATATGTCCTTAGAGCTAATCCATTCCTGTGCGTGTAAACCTATTGTAGGTGAGAGCCTTTGATTTAAATTACTTCAGTTAAGGAACTTTGATTAGACTGTGGGACCCAGGTTGGGTCTTAATCCTCTTACTGGAGTCCTTTATAAATAGAGGGATAAAAAGCTGCAGATACAGAAAGGAGGCCACAGAGACAGAAAGAAGCCTCCAGAAGTTGATGAACACGGGAGAGACAAAAGCCACAGATGGAACAACTCAAAGCTGAAGAGACAAGGGAGGAATGAGGAGAGACGAGCACAGGAGAGACGAGCAGGCGGGCACTATGCCCTGCCATGTGCTTGATTGCCCACAGCTGTAACTCCATGAGACTGCATCTCTGATGATGCCTTGATTTGGACACTTTCATGGCTCAGAAATGTAAGCTTTTAACCTAATCTCATTGTAAAAGCCAACCCATTTCTGGTATATTCCTCCTAGTAGCTTTTAGCAAACTAAAACAGTCCCCCATCCTGTGTTCCATTACACTGCTTTAGGAGAGGGATCTTTGTGGTGGGAATCTGACATCTCATGGGGTGGTTGGTCTCACCCCACCTTTCAACATCCCACTTATGTCCTTTCTCCTGGAGAGTTATTTTAGCTCCTGATACATTAGATCTACCAACTAGCATTCCTCAGCTTTTTACAATTTTAGGAAACTTTATTGTTTTCCCTCTTGCCATGACACTGAGTTTGAGTGTATAGGGCCCCTAAACCCTTCAACTCTCTTCATGAAGAAAGCATAGAAAGAGGGCAGATGTGCAGAGACATGGGCCTTTGGCTGGCATGTGAATGTGGGCTTGGGTCTCCAGTCACAGTCCACACAATCAGCTTAGTAAGAGAACTTCGATGGACATAGCCCAGCCTCACTGATGTGTCAGCATAGTTGCTTCTGTCCCTCTACTCCTTCAGAGCCCAGCTTTGTTGCTACTTCTACAAAGATTTCCCTGCTGTCCTCTGTGCACTTGTCATGCTGGACACAGCAACATCTCAGAGAACACTTGTACTTAGGGGTCCAGGGGGAGAGAGAATGAGTGCCAGCTTTGGAGGCAGAAATGCCTGGGTTTAAAACCTGGTCAGGCCCCTCCCTAAGTCTTGCAGTCTTCAAGTTGTCACTTACCCTGAACCTCAAACTCCTCATCTGTAGAATGGGGATGATAATGCACACCCTGCAAAACTACTAGTGGGGGCTAAAGGAAAGGCTGAGGAAGGTCTTGGTATATGGAGGCCCTCTGTGCCTGGTGGCCCCTTAGCAACTTTCTTTTAGTTTCTCCCTTCTTTGCAGGGTCCATTAGGGCATGCCCTGCCTTTTGTTTCTCTAGAACTCAGCACAATTCCTCGTTTCTTGTAGAAAAAAGTGAGCAAAGTCAGTCAGTGACCACACACTGCAGTCATTTAGAACACTGGGGAAGGATACATTTACGGGGAGGGGCTGATGCCAGTAGAGTGTGTCCTGATGTGGTGGGGCTAGCCTTGGGCTCAGTCCTTTTCAGTCACCTGCACTTGAGTAGACAGTAGTTTCTCAACTCCTTTACCCTCTTCTCTGGGTCATATGGTGAGAGTGGTAGGTGGTGGGTGATGGGGAGCTGAGGCTTCTCCAGAGAGTCAAATAGTGTAGGAGGAAGCAGGGCTAGGGGGTGAGTGGGCCATGCAGGAGGAATGAGCAGACACCTGTGAGTCCTGAAATGTCTCACCCTCTGGCACCTGGACTGCACTGAGAGGCCTGTTGCAGAATCCAGGGTTCAAGATTCTTTGCTCTGAACCTGTTGCTGACACTCATACCCTCCTTCACCCCCACTCAGTGCCAGCAACCCCTGGCCTTCTGCCTCCTTCCCTTCCTCTTCCCCTCTCAAACTATGCCCATGGTTCAGGTTAAAGATGTTTGCTCTATTGCTCCCTTGATTGCCTGGGTCTTAAATCCGACCTTCCCCTCCTCCCACAACCAGACCACCTTCCTCTTCAAATTCTTTACCCTTCTTCCCTCTAAATACCAAACTGATACAGACCTCCAAACTTTTCCACCCCCTCTCCCTCATCACCTCTTACAGAGCTACGAGAAAAGACTGTGATTGATTCCTTCCCTTCTTGGGTCTAGTTCATACCCTGGGGGCAGTCCTGTCATCTCTCTCTGCTCTTTTCCTCATGACTAACAGCTGGCACATTCCCCACCTGCAAAGGAAAAAAATAAAAATAAAAAAAGAAACAACTGGCTGGCCCTCGCCTAGTTTTGGCAGCAGGTGTTTCCTCGCTGGTTTCGCTCTTGGCACCCTGGCTACTTTTCTCACATCCCTGCTCCATGTGCCGCTCAGTTGCCCTCATCTCCGCAGCCTCCTGCCCAAGAGCAAGGGTTCTGGGTTTGGCGTGGGGGGCCCTGGCCCTGGCCCTGGCCCTCAGAGCCTTGGACTTGGGTTCGGTGAATGCCCTATCTGGGCTGGCCGCCTACCTTAGAAAGGCTATTCCCAGCCTTCCCACCTCGCCCGGGACGGGGGCGGCGGAGACGCCGGGAACGGGCTGATCTGGAGGGGATGAGGATGTATGGGGGGGATTTGGGGGTAAGTGGGAAGCGAAGGACTCGGGGTGGCGGTTGGGAGCAGGGATGCGCCCATCGGTAACAGTTGCCTCCACAGCCGCCTCCGAAAGTTGAGAGCCCTGGAAAAACTTGGGTGGATTAGACGGCGGGTGGCCGAGAGGAGGCGGGTTTTGGAAGCAGGGTCCGGGAGCGGACGCCCAGGTACCGGACGCCCAGGTACCGGAGGCCCAGGGTGCGGGGCAAGAAAGGGCGGCTGGGGCGCGGAAGGGGGCGGTAGGCGCCGCCCCTCGGCCCGCCCCCGCCGCTCCCGGGGGAAGGGCCACGTTGTCCGCCGGCAGCCCTGGCCCCGCCGCGGCGCAGGAAGGGCTGGCGTGGCGGAAGGCGCCGGCAGCCGCGTGAGCGCCTGGGACGCGCCAGGGTACCGGGCTCTTTCCCCCGCGTCCCGGCGGGCTGGCCAAGTTCGGGCCCCGGGAAGTTGGGAGGACCTGGTGAGTAGGAGCCGGGGGACACCGGGGCCCTGCCGACAGGGGACGGAGGGATGACTGAAGGAGGCCCCGCGCCGCCGATAGGGCTCCCTGGGGGCGTCGGGTCCCGAGCTGAGACTCTGCCTCTCTCCGAGCCCTTCGCGTCTGCAGAAGACACGGGTGCCGGTGAGCCCCAGCGGAAAGGGCTTGCCCCGGGAATGGCCCGGATCGCCAGGCGTCTCGGCTGTGGGTCCTCTCCCCGGGCGGGGAATTCGGAACTTGGCTGGCTGTTTACGGAATCCCGGGCCTCCAGCTGCTGGCGGGAGGGCGGGTTCCGCGGGGCTGGGAGACTGTTGTGAAACTCGGCCGCGGGGCGTGCGGGGCGCCGGCGGGTGTGGGGCTGGGAGGAGATGGAATTACTGCAGAGGGTTTGGGGAGCGGGTGTGGGAGGTGGCAGTTCCTCCCCATCCCACCCCCAGCCCTCTTTCAACAAGTTGCTTGCGGTTCTTTACTTCAGCCTTAAGGACAAAATTGACTCAATCTTGAAATACGGAAATGGGCAAGAAAACTTGTTTGCTGATGTGTGTGTGGAGTAGGAGGCTCCTGAGACGTGCAGGGGCCCGATCCTAGAAACTCCGGAGCAGAGGGACTGTGGCCAGCCAGTCTGTCTCCAGCAGCGAACCGAGCCAGAGAGTGAGGCACCACCTTGGTTAACTCTTGCCGCCGTGGTGTGTTCACAATCTTTCCTTCAGAACATCTTTCTTTTTCTGTTTATACTTTTCAGACTACATAGCCTTTGCTCTTAGATGCTTCCCATCGTGAATCGTTGCTGCCTGACCCATAAGGAAGCCCATACAGCTCATCTGGATCCCCGTTTCTAGGTCTTATTTCCACGTTTAGAAGGCATTGCAGTATGTCTAACCTCAGTGGCATGTGCAACAGTTTAAACTCATTTCCTGTTTGGGGCATTGGGGATATTGGCACCATCCTCTACATCATCAGAGACCTTGGAGGTAACCGAACCTACCCTCTCATTTTACAAATGAGGGAACTGAGGCACAGTGGGTCAAGTGGTTTGCCCACAGTTCCCTGCCTTGCTAGTGCTAGTTTGCAGGAGTCTCAGGCCTTCATTCTTTTTGTTACACTGGTATTGTACTTCCCTTTAGCCTTTTCTTATTTAGGGTGATCATCTGCATTCCTTTCCTAGGTCTTATTCTCTAAACTCTTGAATTATTTTGTTTATCTTCCCTGACTCCCTTTCATTTCTTCCATCCTTCTGAAATTATGGAACCTGGTGCATGATACACGAGTCTACCACAAGTCTAATAATGATGAACAAGAAAGTAATTCGTATAGCTCTATTATCTGAGGTGTTTTCTATACTTTTTAGATTCTTTTTTAGACAGTGCTTTTTTAACATACTAAGCAAGGCACAGATAGAAGGGAAAGACTTAACATTCTGATCACCCACATACATAATTTTAAAGCTAAGTATGACATCTCCATTATTGCTCATGATTGGAAATTGCCTATTCAGTATTCACTTGGAATTTAAAAGGGGACTGGCTGGAGAATATCATGGAATCCAAGTATTAGAAAAGGAACTCACAACTCCTAGGCAGTCCTTCATATGAAGAATCTGAGACTCATAGGGGTTGGTGGGACCTGCGCAGAGCCACCTGGATTTTGGCTGAGCGTTTTATATACTGAAAAGGCTCACTCCTCATCTCCCATCACAGTGCAGGTGTCTTTGTACTTGATGGTGTGTACCAGCTGTGTTACTTTCCTAAATGAGTTGTGAAACTTCTAGCAAATCAAAGCCAGTTTTGAGTCTGTGCCTTGCAGGCAAATAAATAACAGCATATCAACCAGGGACTTAAGGCAGTATTAAGAACTGTTTTATTTTAGAAAAGGAAGGTGGGGCAGATTGTATTTTCCCATTTCAAATGGCCGCACCCATAAATATCCCATCCCACATGTTCTTAACAATTAGATATTGTCTTCCTCCCATCTAGTGGTGGGGTATTCTCTCCTTTTGCATGTAGACAAGGATTTGTAATTCTTTCCTTTGAATAAAGCAGAAGTGATCCAAGGCTGGGTCATTAATAAGATACAGTTTCACTGGGCTTGCTATTTTTCTGAGGACAGTCATCTTTGGAATCCAGCCATCATGTTAAGAGGAAGCCCAAGCTATATGTAGAGGCCACGTCGAGAGGCCACATGGAGGGGTTCCAGCCGGCAGCTCTAGCTAATGCCTTGGCCAACCACCAGTATTAACCTGCAGACATGTGAGAGAATGAGCCTTTAGTGAGTCTAGCCCCCAGCTTTTGAGTCTTGTAGCTGAGGTCCTGGATATCCAGAGCAGAGCTGGGACATCCCCTCTCTGCCCCAATGTACAATTTCCTGATCCATAGAAACTGTGAGAAGTAATAAATGGTTGCTGTTAAACCACTAAGTTTTTGGATAATTTATTATTCAGCAACAGATTACTTATAAGGAAGGGAAAGTGAGTAGAGGCAGGATCCTCAGAATTTATACTTGGGACCTGAGCACAAAGTGTGGAAAGGGGCACTTACCCTGTTTGTCATGGTTGTGTGGATACTGTTTCAGTTACTTATTGCTGTATAACAAACCACTCCAAAACTTAGTGACTTAATACAGTCCTTTTATTAATATCTCAGGTCCTTCTCGCTTGTGGTCTTTCATATGGTCGCAGTCAGATGGTGAGGGCCTGGCATCTAGAAAGTTTCCTCCCATGCCTAGTGGTTGATGCTGCTTGTCAGCTGGGACCTTTGCTGGGGTTGTCAACTGGAGTAGCTCTAGGTGTCCTGTCCATGTGGCCTGGGGTTCCTTTTACCATGGTGATTGGGTTCCAAGAGCAGGCATAGCAAGAGCTTCAGAAGTCACATAGCGTCACTTCTGCCATAATCCTAGATCTATCCAGAATCAAAGGGAGGGAGCGTGGAGGAGTGTCCCTCATGAGGGAGGGGTGTCATTGTCACTTTGTAAAAAGCATGTGGCATGGGATATAGAGCAGTCCTCTTTGGAAAATGTAATCTGCCCCTCCATGCTGCTGGTTGAGTCTTGTTTCTTCCTGATTGAGTTAATGATGCAAGCATTCCTCCATCTAGCCACTTGACCTTTGTGCATGTGCCAAGCATAGCGATAGGCATAGAGGTCATAGAGCGCTTTTTCCTAAGGAGTAAGATGAGAGCCAGGTAGGACCATGGATTCTGTTACAATGTGGAGAGGAAAGACAAGGTGTGGAGAGAGTGGGAGTGCAGTTGTGGGGAGGCCTGACTCTGCCTGGGATGTCATGGAAGGTATTGTTTGCCTTAGAGGTTGTGTAGGTGGCTTGCAGGTGGGGCTGTGGATAACATTTCAGGGTGAAGACAAGCTGGAGAAAAGATGCAGCTGTATCTCCACATACATTTTGGGGAAATAGTCTGCTGAGGCCAGAGGTCAAGGACCATGGGGTTAGTTGTTGGAAGTAAAGTTTAAAAAAGGATGTTTGAGTCAGTTGGTTGCAAAGGTCCTTTTGTGTCATAATGAATTTTAAGTTTATTCTGTGGGGAGGATTGCCTCTGATGATTTAAGACAGGTTAATATGACTAGGCATGTACTTTAAGAGAGGTATTCTGTTGCTATTGGGAAGGTTGCTTTGAGGGAAGCAAGACCAGCTGGAATTCTTGGGACAGCAAGAATTCAGGCTTAAAACAATATTTCATACTAAGGAAAGAGTGTCCACGTTAAAGGGCTTGAGGGCTCAAAATGGGACGATGACAGTGAATAACTTCATTTTTTTCATTTCATAATTCTGAAATTATTGGGGCTAGGTATGTTTTAAAATTTAGAAATTTTTGGATTTAAAAAAGATGATCTGGTGCAGCACACTATAATCAAACATGTTAATTTTTCTGTAGCAAGATGTATGGATAGTTGCACCAAGTGACTTAAATAATAAGTAGCCTCACATTAGAGCAGATCACATTTCGCCAAATGAGGTTAGATCAGGTTTTACTGCCAAAAGAGTTTAGAAAACTTCTGTTTTTCATCTCTTTTTGTTTTTAGGAATTGTAGTTAAGGGATTACGGATATGTGTGGAGCCATATGGCAGTCAGTTTTAGGTCGTAGGCAAATCTCTTGAATGGCAAAGAATCTTAACAGCAGCTTGGCAGTGCTGGTAGAGCTCGTCCCGCCCTACAGTAGCTCGCAGCCTAGGGGATTTGCCAGATGTTGACCAAGTGATTACACTGGCGCTGATGGCTGTGGAGAGCTGGACCTTACCTAGTCCAGAGACATCAGGTCCTGGCAGAAACATGAGTCAGAGCATGCCAAGTAAAGAAAACAGGGAAGAGCAGACTAGACATGTGCAAAGGTACCAAAGGTGGCCTTAGGTGTTTGAGGACAGGACCAGAAGAAAGTCTAGTAGAGTGTAGTAAAGAGAGCCACTGAGAGAGTGGGAGAAATGAGTGACCGGGTAACATTTACACTGTCCTGTGCAGATGCTGTTCTAAACACCCAAAGTGAATTATCTCCTCCTATCCTCAACAGCAACCCAATGAGGCATCCCATTATGATTTTCATTTTAGAGGTGAGAAAGTTAAATCTCAGAGATTTGAAAAAAAATACAAGGTGATGCTAAGCACTGACTACAAGTTGTCTGGCTTGCTCTTGATACTACCCTCCCTTCCTGATGGTGGCCTGAGCAGGACAGAACAGTGATTTCTGGAGTTGTAAATTGGCTCTACTGGCCAAGATCTACTCTTGATAATCCCTTTTGGGCAATGGAGACTGTGTGTGTGCTTGTGTATGTGCACACATTGCTAACTTCCAGATGGAGTTGAGGATCCCATCCTGGAAAATATATGGATAAACAGAAGGAAAACTGCCACACATTGGGACTCTGGATGAATCTGTGTGGAGAGGTGGGGTGGGACCAGGTAACAAGGATGTTGTGTTTTTTTATGGCAAGAGCAATGAGTTCTATTTTAGAACTTACTGGAGAGGACCTTAGGGTGGAGAACAAGGGCCTGATGGCTAAGGTAGGGGCTGGAGCTGGACTGGAGCAGTTTATCCTGTGGGTGATCTAGCCCCTTTATATGTTCACAGACTTGGTAAGAATCCAGTCCACTAAGGGGCCGGTGAGACAATTGATCCACCTGGCTGAGAAGGATGGGAGAGAGAGGTCTTTTAGGCCTAGGTTAGTGAATGTGAGCCACACAATTCCAATGTCTAGAGAATAGGGAGGCTTTTACAAAAATAATCTGAAGAGTAGAAGAGGATGTGGTCTCTTGGGGTTTGCTGCCAG
Organism: Cabassous unicinctus; assembly: GCA_029593785.1. Taxonomy (NCBI): domain Eukaryota; kingdom Metazoa; phylum Chordata; class Mammalia; order Cingulata; family Chlamyphoridae; genus Cabassous; species Cabassous unicinctus. The sequence goes on from JAQZBX010018862.1 coordinate 10,285, forward strand.
TCTGGAGAATTTACTAGTCTGAGGTGGTCCTTAATAAGTCAGCCACAGGCACACTCATCCAGTGCTGAGGCTAAAGCTTCTAGCTAATGGAGCTCAGTCTCTCTTCTCTTTACCCCCATCCCTTTTAGTATAGATACTTCCCAACCTAGTCAGGTAGAAGGCAGGAAGTTGGAGGTTTAGGGAATCCTGGCCATGAGGTTGGAGGGAAAATTCCAACATTGAGCACATCCTGAGGGGTGTGAAGAAGAAACGGGAAACCGTATGTGCTGCTCTTCTTCCAGGAAACTTAATTAGTATATTAGCCCTGATAAAATTGGAATTTAATGACATGGTTTCAATGAAGACTGGTATTCTGGAGTTGTGGTGTGATTGGTTTCCTGGAGGAAGACACATGGCTTTGAAGCTGGCAGGGGCCAGAGGAGTGGACTCCCCAGGAAGGAGAGAGAATTTAGGGCACTTAAGAGACCCTTCAGGATCAGCCCACTGAAAACTAATCTGCCTTGAGAGCCGAGCAATACAGAGATTAGATCTGGTGCCCAAAGTTGTTGCTAGTATTAAAGAATGGACTGGGATGCAAGGGGTAACTGGAAGAGCAGCTGGCTCAAGAGGATAGCATACCTGAATCTTTGGGTTGTGAAGGGTTGAGACTAGGAGGCAGGAAGGTCAGGGAGCATTGAGTGGTCAGAAATAGCAGCTGTCTGGGAGTTGGAGGGTGTTTCAGATCCTTTCAAGTAATTGGGATCTGGGGACTGTGCCTTTTTCTTGTTGGATGTGTGCTCCCTTCCCAGAGCCTGGCAGAGAGCAGGTGCATGATCCATGTTGTTGAGTGAATGACGAGGTCAGGGTAAATGGATTGTCCCAGGTTCCCCATTACTGATGTGCCCAGCTGGGGCCATATTGATGGACAAGACAATGAAGAACTATGGACCATGCCCTCATATTTGATTTTTTAAAAATCTTTTAACTTGGAAATCATTTCAAAAACTTACAAAAAGTTGCAAGAATAGAAATGATATAGAGACACTTACATCCTCTTTCTTCAGATTGATCTATTGTTAACATCTTGCTCCATTTGCTGTATCTCCATGTACATACATGATTTTTTTTCTTTGAACCATTTGAGAGTAAGATGCAGCTATCATGGCCCTCTACCCCTAAATACTTCAGTATGTATTACCTAAAAATTGGGATATTCTCTTACCTAACCATAGTATGATTATTGATCAGTTAACACCGATGTAATACTTTACTATCTGTATTCCAATTTTGTCACTTGACCCAATACAGTCTTTTTTTGAAAAACCAGCATTTTGAGGTGTAATTAACATACAATAAACTGTATATATTTAAAATGCATGATTTGATACATTTTGACGTACATACACACACACATCTGTGAAACTATTGCCACAATCAAGGTAAATGTATCTATCATTCCCCAAAGCTTCCTAACTCCCGTTTATAATACCTCCTTCTGCCCCTCCCTGTCCCTCTATCCCCAGGCAACCACTGATAGGCTTTCTATCACTATGGATTATTTTGCATTTTCTAAAGCTTTATATAAATGGAATCATACTGTATGTACTATTTTTTTGGTCTGGCTTCTTTCCCTCTGCATAATCATTTTGAGATTCATCCGTGTGCTGTGTGTAGCAAGTTTATTCCTTTTTTATTGCTTAATAAGTATTCTGTTCTGTGAATAAAACACAATTTGCTTATCCATTCACCTTTGGATTGTTTCCATTGTTTGGCGATTATGAATAAAATTGCTGTAAACATTTCCCATATAGATTTGTGTGTGGATATGTGCTTTCATTTCTCTTAAGTATATACCTAGGAATAGACCTGCTGGATCAAATGGTAACTCTATGTTTAGCATTTTGATGAACTTCCATACTGCTGTAAAAGGACATTAGATCCATACCTCATGCTATTATAATAATCATTAATCCAAAATAAATCATAGACCTAAATGTAAAACCTAAAACTATAAAACCTTATAGAGGAAAATAGGGAAAACATCTTTGTGACCTTGGGTTAGGCAAAGATTTCTTAGATACAATGTCAGAAGCATGATCCATAAAAGGAAAAAAAACCCCTGATAATTGAACATCATGAAAATTAAGAATTTCTCTTCAATAGACACTCTTGAGAGAACAGAAGGATGTGTTTTTGAATTTTTGCCAGTCAGTTGGGTGAGAAATGGTATCTCAGTATAGTTTTAATTTGCATTTCTCTTATTATGAGTGAAGTTGAACATCTTTTCATATTCCTAAAGGCCATTTTTATGTCTTTTTTGAATTGCCCTTGTCATTTTGTCCATTTTTCTGTAGGATTTTTGGCCTTTTCTCCCCTTGGTTTTTCTATTAGGGTATTAGCTCTTTATTTGTGATGTATGTTGTAAATATTTTCACCAAGTTTGTAATTTGTCTTTTGGTTTGTCTTACAGCTTTGTTAGCTTTGCAAAAAGGTGTTTTAAGTAGTGAAATTTATCAATCATTTCTCTTATTGCTTCTGGCTTTTGAGTAATAGTTAGAAAGCCTTTCCCTATACCCAGGTTATAGAGGAATTCACCCATGTTTTCTTCTAGCACTTGTATAGCTTTATTTTTATATTTAGAGCTGTGATCTGTTTGAAATTTATTCATGAGTTTGGATCTAATTTTATCTTTTTCCAAATGGCCACATGGTTGTTATAACATTATTAAAAAGACCATCTTTGCCCCATTAGTTTTAAATACCACCTTTATCATACACTAGATTTCCAGGTATCGTTGGGTCCACTTCTGGACTTTTAATTCTATTCCTTTGGGTGGTCTGTTTATGTACCAGTACCACATATGTTCTAATTCTAGAGCCGTTTTAATACACAGTATTGTAATAACTGGTAAGGCCACCTTCATAACTCATTTTCATTATTTTCTTAAATATTCTTGCATATTTAGTTTTTCATATGAACTTTAGTGTCAACTTGTCTAACTCCGTAAAAGAAGTATTTTTATTGAGATTGCACCTGACATTTTGATGGCATTGAGATGGTCTGACCAAGAACAAAAGATGTTCGTCTTTTGTGTTTTTCAGGAATTCTAGTTTTCTTTATGTAGGTTTTGAACATTTCTTAAGATTACTCCTAAGCATTTTATCATTTTCATGGCTGTTGTAAATGGGGTTTTCTCATCTATTATTTCTTCTAATGGCTTATTATTTGTGGTTATGAAGGCTATTGAATTTTTTTTCATGTTAATTTTTATATCCTGTTACCTTGCTCAATTCTTTGACTGATTAGGTTGGATTTTATCATTGATTCTTTAGAGTTTTCTGGGCATGTTCTCACAGCATCAGTGAATAGACATAATTTTGCTTCTTTTCCAACTCTTCTGCCTTTAATTGTTTTCTCTAGTCCAACTGCATTCTCTAACACTTCGAGCAGAAGAATAAATAGTAGTGGAGATAGTGGGCATCTTGGCCTTTATCCCGACATGAGTGGGAATTCCTCTGGTACTTCCTTATTAAGTTAGATGCTGACTTTAGCACTGAGGTATGATGTTTTTCAAACCAGTAATCTTAGGTCAGTTTTATTTGAGGAATAGGAGAATGGGAGGCAGGTGGTCTCACGCTTTCCTCCCCTTCCCACCCCCAATTTACAAGCTCTGGATGTAAACGGGAAACAAAATCTGTCAGGGAAGGGAGAATTGGGGTTCCTTTGCTCCCTCTCCCTCCACCAGCATCACTGTCTGCTTGCCCCTCAAACATATATTGCTTTTCTAAGGACTCATAACTCATTTCGGAGTAGTGGAGCATGTCATCCTAATTTTGTTCTGTGCAAATTGATCCCCCCAGATTAGGAGAAGGGCAGCTCCCCTTCTCTGAGGGAGCTCTGGAGTCAACCTCTTGGCCTGCCTCCCTCCTTTTTTGGCCTCTTTCTGCTCCATACATTCCTTCACCTCTGGGGATGTGCAGCCATATGCCTTTGTGGTGATGGTTCTCTCTCTCCTCTCCATAGGTGCATGGCTGCTTCCTGATCCCAGAGCCTAGAGCAAGCATCCCTAAGACGGTGGGTGAATGAGCCAGGTGAGCTGAGGGCAACCTAGAGCCCTACCCTTGCCCTTGCCCTCCCCCGTGGGGGCCAGGATGCTGAAGAAGCAGTCTGCAGGGCTTGTGCTGTGGGGCGCTGTCCTCTTTGTAGCCTGGAACGCCCTGCTCCTCCTCTTCTTCTGGACACGCCCCACGCCTGGCAGGCTGCCCTTGGACAGTGCTCTTGATGATGACCCTTCCAGCCTCACCCATGAGGTGATCCGCCTGGCCCAGGACGCTGAGGTGGAGTTGGAGCGTCAGCGGGAGCTGTTGCAGCAGATCAGGGAGCACCATGCTGTGTGGAGCCAGCGGTGGAAGATGCCCACTGCAGCCCCTCCTGCCCCACCGCGTGTGCCTGTGACTCTTTCGCCAGCTGTGATCCCTATCCTTGTCATCGCCTGTGACCGCAGCACTGTTCGGCGCTGCCTGGACAAACTGCTGCATTATCGGCCTTCAGCTGAGCACTTCCCCATCATTGTCAGCCAGGACTGTGGGCACGAGGAGACAGCCCAGGTCATCGCCTCCTACGGCAGCGCTATCACACACATCCGACAGCCCGACCTGAGCAACATTGCTGTGCCGCCCGATCACCGCAAGTTCCAGGGCTACTACAAGATTGCACGGCACTACCGCTGGGCATTGGACCAGATCTTCCACAAGTTCAAGTTCCCAGCAGCTGTGGTGGTCGAGGATGATCTGGAGGTGGCACCGGACTTCTTTGAGTACTTCCAGGCCACCTACCCACTGCTAAGGGCTGATCCTTCACTCTGGTGTGTGTCTGCATGGAATGACAATGGCAAGGAACAGATGGTGGACTCAAGCAAGCCCGAGCTTCTCTACCGCACAGACTTTTTCCCTGGCCTTGGCTGGCTCCTATTGGCTGAGCTCTGGGCTGAGCTGGAGCCCAAGTGGCCCAAAGCCTTCTGGGATGACTGGATGCGTCGGCCTGAGCAGCGGCAGGGCCGGGCCTGCGTGCGGCCCGAAATCTCAAGAACGATGACCTTTGGCCGCAAGGGAGTGAGCCACGGGCAATTTTTCGACCAGCACCTCAAGTTCATCAAGCTGAACCAGCAATTTGTATACTTCACCCAGCTGGACCTGTCGTACCTGCAGCAGGAGGCCTACGACAGGGATTTCCTTGCCCGTGTCTATGGTGCTCCCCAGCTACAGGTGGAGAAAGTGAGGACCAATGAGAGGAAGGAGCTAGGGGAGGTGCGGGTACAGTACACAGGCAGGGACAGCTTCAAGGCCTTTGCCAAGGCCCTGGGTGTCATGGATGACCTCAAATCGGGTGTCCCCAGGGCTGGCTATCGGGGCATTGTCAGCTTCCTGTTCCGCGGCCGCCGCGTTCACCTGGCACCCCCGCAGACCTGGGACGGCTATGATCCTAGCTGGAATTAGCATCACTTGTTTGCCCCTCCTGGGCCCCTTCCTGGGCCATATCATAGGCTGAGGGAGGACTGCAGTCTCCGGGCTGCATTGTCCTGTGTTTCCCTCTTGGGTCCATTTTTCATTTTATTTTTCTTTTTTAGAGTGGCATTTGAGTGCACAGATGATAGGGTGCAGATTATTCTCCCGTTCTAGAGGGAGTCAGATCAGGGGAAACTTTCTGGGATATGTGGAGGGTACTGGGCAGTAAACCAGTGTGTGGTTGGGGGAGACTTGGGCTTGTGGGGGCTAGAAACTTCCATGTCCAGAGTTTTCTCCTAGGACATCTGCAGAAAGGTTGGCAACTTTAACTCTCTTGACCAGGCCTCTTTGTCCTCCCACCTGGCTCTTCCAGCCAGGCACGAGTCCTTCTCCCATACTTGCTCCCCTTCCCCAGCTTCCTCCAATGTGCGAAAGGGATGTACCTGAGGCCAAAATGCAACTAACCAAAGGGGTTTCACTGTCAGGACCAGGGTGGAGCTGTGGAGTTGTCAGGGTTTACTGCCTCTGCCCTTGTCGCTCTTGTTCCCACTTGGGTCCTTTTCCAATCTCTCCTTATACCTGTGACCTTTCATTTCTTCTTTCCCTGAAGCCCAGCAATTTGTGATTCTAAGATGAAAAGGTGAAGGGGAAAAGCCAGGTCTTTCCTCAGCTTATTACCAGCTCTGGGGGAAAAGGTGGCGGAAGGAAAGCCTCTGTTGTGGCTGGGGCATCCCTCCCTCATCTTTCCTCAGAGAGACTCTAGTCCCCTGCTCACCTCTTCATCCCGCCTGCCCCCCCCCCCTAAGAATTGGTCCCTTTCCTTTTGCCATAGAAGAATGTTGTGCTGGCTTGATGGAAGAGGGAATTAGCACCCTGTGTCCCTTTTCCTTCCCTGGGGCTTTGTGTACAGGTTCCTTCCTGCAGCCATGGCTTCTGGTGGCCCTGTCTCCTCCAACGTGAAGTAGAATGGCCAAGACCAGGACCACTGAGGCCCTTGGCCAGCCTCCCCACCATGCATTCCCCATATCCTCACAGATTAGGAAGCAGAGGCAGTTTGGAGAGGAATTTGTGTGTTTTTGTTTCTTGCTTGACCTCATGAAAGAAAGCTGAAGTTACAGAATTATTTTCAAAAATAAAGTAAAGGCTGAATTGTCTGAAAAACATTTGTGTGTGTGTCCTGGAAAAGGAGGAGGGGTTGGAAAAGGATGGGAAGGGTGGGGAAGAAAGGAAAAGAAGGGCAAATGACGGCTAGAAACTTGAGGAAAGGACTGGCAGGGTGAGAGAAAGTAGACAAGTTGAAGGAAGGAAAGCAGAATGGTTGGAAGGCAAGAGTGGAAAGGGAGAAAAATCTGGAGAGAACTGAGGAGGGGACTGGGTGTGAAAGAAAGGCCAGGATTTAAGGTGGAGAGGTGGAGAGGGCCCCAAAGTTACACTTCCCTATTATTCATCTTCTCCAGAGGTGAGCCCACTTCTGGAGAGCAAGCAGGCCTGGCCTGGGAGAGAGCATCTAAACTGGGGTCAGTCCCACTGGGCGCCCTCTCTCGGTGCAGGCAGCATTTATTGGGCCGCCTCCATTCCCTGCCAGTGAGCCCAGGATGTGCATCTGATGCCAGGGTAGGTTATGGCAGTGGCATTTAGACTTGACCCTGACCCCAGTGAGAAGGCTTTTTATACTGCCATCCTGAACACACGTGCACATACACATACACATATATAATAAGCAAATGTTTCCTGAAACTTTATTTACCCATGTCATGTGCAAAGCATTCTGATAATTTCTATTCTCCACTAATTAATTTTGTAAAAAATGCTGCTTGTGACCCACTGACTTGATTTCATTAGTGGGTTTGAAAAATCTTGGGCTAGATGACTTTATTGACAAAAACAACTTCAGGGCTTCACACCAGATAGTGACGGCAGTCTCTGGGGGTTGGGGCGTGGGGTGAGGTGGTTGCATGGCCACTGGAGAGCAGCATCTGTCTCCTGGTGTTTGGAGTTTGGGAATGGAGATTATGGTAAGGGGCCTGCTTTTCAGATACTCAGTTTAATCTATTATATTTTTATTGAGCTAGTTTTGCCTTCTTGTATTGCTCTCAGATAGATTCTTTAGCCTCATTTTGGGGGAGGGAGATAATCATTCATGATTTGCAGATAGAAGAACAGAGGCCCAAAGAAGTGCTGGATTATATCTGATACACTTGAGCCAGGAGAACTTTGGCTGCCAGTCTCCATGTTTCTTAGCAGTTTTTTTAAATTTAACAGTTGCTCATCACGTGCCAGACATTGTTCTGAGTGCTCTACAATTAATAGAAATAACTCTTTTAATCCTTAACACAGTCCAAGTAGGTAAGTACTGTTATTGCTCCTGTCAGCAGCACATGAAGGTTAACTTGCTCAAGTTCACACAGCTGGTTGGGGTGGAGCCAGGATTTGAATCCAGGCTCTTTGATTCCTGAATCCTTTGCTGTCATCCACTACCTGAGGATGTGACTGTTCCATTCTAGCCTTATGGCCCTCTGCCTTCCCCCCTCTCTCCCCCCACTCCCAGCTTCACTTATACCTCTGGTCTCCTCCTCAGGTGCCAGGGGTTGGATGGTGCTGGTCTGTGAGGCCAAGTAGCAGGTGGTCTTCTACCATGGTGGGAGACTGTGCAAGGATGGTGGGCTAGGCTGGAGCAGAGGTCCAGCAGTGATTACAAAAGGGGTAGGGGGGTGGTTTGGGGTCCCAGTGGGGGTCAGGAGGACACTTTTAGAAGACAGAGGCCTGGTTTCTCAGGTTACCCCTGAAACAAGGAACACTTCCAAGGGTATCTTGGTGACTAGTTTCTTTTGATGCATGTCCCCAAGAGGCCCCTTTAGTATGTCGAGGCATCAGCAGGTACACTTTGTGTGTGCATGGCTGCTGCCTCTTCGGAACCAGGATGCTCCTGGGGATAAAGCAAACAGAAATACCCAATGTTAGAGGACCATACTGTTAAATACCTAGAGTTCTGCTAACCTTGATTTCAGAGATTTAGAGACAGTTCCAAAGACACCACCCAATTCATGGTCACTTCTGTGTGAAATGGGTCCTATCTGAAGGCTGATCACTGGTGTGGCCCTTTCTTGTTGCAAGTGCCCTAGTGAGGCCCGGTTACCTCAGGTGGAGGGTCTGTCAGAATGGTGCATGCTCATTTTAGAAGCCCGCCAAGAAGCCTTGCGGGGAACCCAGTGTTGTGGGCACAGCAGCAGCTCTGGGGCCAGCCACCACTCTTCTGCCTTGGTTGCTTCTGTTGTGTTTCTGCTTTTGCCTCTACCAATGAGGGATCCCTGTTTCCTCCTCCATTACCTGCCATTCCTCCCTCTCGCTCTTTGCTCTTTGTTCCTGCTTGCTTAAGGCTCTGAGGGCTTTGGGATAGCTATTTCTGTCTTCCCTCTGGGAGTTGCTTGGCCTTTGCCCTACTTTCTTATCTGGGTCACTGGTGGGATCTCCTTCTTGGGGTAATTCATCCCCTGAATGAGAGCCCATCAAATGTATTGGGTGGAGTCTGGCCAGGGCTCTCCTGAGTCTTCAGTTGACCTTGAGGGGTGGGCAGGGGTCCTGAGGCAATCATAGCCCCTGGGCCTAAAGGCAGGCTGAGAAAGCAAGGGGTAGAAGGCATTTAGTTTTAGAGTCTATGCCTTTTTAAAAGTGAAATAATTGGACATTTCTAAATGTTCATTTTAGAAAATCAGAAAATAGATAAAAAAACCTTTCACATTTCCACTCCCCTCCATCTCCGTTTACACCTTGCCATGCATCCTGCTAGGCTTCTTTCTTAGAGAAATAAACAAAACATAATCTATATATTGTTTTATAACCTGATTTTGTCATTCAGCAGGAAGTCGTTCCATGTCAAATATTCACCAACATAATTTTAATCATTTATCCTTTTAAATAACCTTACCAAACACACTGAGTTTCAGGCTTCCTGGCAGGATCTCTGTAGAGAACTGGTTTGTCACCAGAGGGTCACTTGAACCTTGATCTGTTGTTCAATGTTATCCCTTCTCCCATCCACCTATCTATCTAGCCTGGGCAAGTCACAGGGTGTTTGTACTTGGAAGCAGAGGTCCTGTGCTGGTGAGGGGAGAGGGGATAGGAACCACGTCTTGTGTCCTGAGGCCTGGAGGCCAGACCTGTGATGACTAAGGTCATATGGTGTGGACCCTGCTCTAACTTTGGACCCATTATTTGTCCTGCCAGAGTCTCATCCCGTGAGGCAGGTACTATAGTACTTCCTTCTGAGATAGTTTTAGCAATGGACATGTGTGAAAGCAATGTGAACACTTCAGCGTCTTATAGAAATCTCTGCCTCCATTGTATTCTTTTTCTTGGGTGTTCACCTTTGATGCTACCACACTCATGCTCCCCTCCATGTATGTGTCTGGAGAAAGCAAAGCAGGTGCAGTCACTGATATTGAGTAGAATGGGGACCAGGCAGCTACACTTTCCTCTACCCACTGCCTCCTTTGGCTTATTTGAAACTGGCTCTTTGTAGTAAAATGATAGGACAGTGTATCAGAATCAGATGCAGCTGCATACAGCAGAAAACCCAAATTATAGTGCCTCACATAAATGAGAAGTAGGTGGTGTGAGGCTGGCCTGGTGGCCTCTGAAAATATCCTGATAGACCTAGGTGCCTTTTTGTCTCACCATCCTTAGCATGATGCATCAACCCCAGGTGTCATCTCATGGCTACTGCTACCATGTTCACATTTTGGGCAGTGATGTGGATTGAATTGTGTCACCCCAAAAGCATGTTCAAGTCTTAACCCTGGTCCTGCAAATATGACCTTATTTGGAAATAGCATCTTTGAGGATGTTATTAGTTGAGAAGGCTGGGGCAGTTTGAAATTATTTTATGAATCCTAAAAAGAGAAAGATTATGTTTGTGAGCTGGTCCACTCCTGTGGGTGTGAGACCTTTTCAATTGGATTGCCTCAGTGAGGCATGACTCAGGTTGAGTCTCTGCCCTCTTGCTAGGTCTGATAAAAAAACAGAGACATACAGGAAAGGAGAGCTCTGCCATTTTTGATCCTGCCATATGAGAGAAAGGAGAGGCTCAAAGAGCTGGAGGCCCCAGGGAGTATGAGCCATTTGCCTGATAGCTTGCAGCTGAAATCGGGAAGAAAGTGGAGCAGCCAAGCCTGAGAGAGGAGGCCCTGTAAGAGAAAAGCCCTATGCCTTGATGCCCACAGCTGAGCTCCAGGAGATGGTATCACCTGGAGGGGAAGGCAGAGACTAGGCAAAGATCACCCACCATCTTGATTCAACATGTGGCAGCTGACTTGGGTGAGAGCGCCTCTTATGGTGCCTTGAGTTGGACTTTTCATGGCCTTGGAACTGTAAGCTTTTACCCCAAATAAATACCCTTTATAAAAGCCAACCCATTTCTGGTACTTGGCATTGGCAGCCCTTTGGCAAACTAAAACAGGCCAAAAAGGATTAGGGTGGGCCCTTAATCAAAATGATTGGTGTCCCTCTAGGAAGAGGAAATTTGGAGACAGAGAAGAGAATACCATGGATTGTCAGAAGCCACTGCCAGAAACCAGGAGAGAGGCATGGAACAGAGTCTTTCGTGTAGACTTCAGAGGGAACATTGTCCTGCTGACACCTTGATTTCAGAGGTCCAGCCACCAGAACTGAGACAGCAAATTTCTGTTTTAAGCCACCCAGATTACGGTACTTTGCTGTGGTCCACGGGCCAGAAGAAGGGAAGAAAGGACAAAAAGATGGTCACCAACTGCCAGTCCTCCTTTCTTGGAAACCCACAGACTGCCTGATTTCTCTCTGGCTGCTAGCTCACTGGCCAGAACTTAATTATACAGACACAAGAGAGGCTGGAAAAAGTTTTTTGCTGGATCAAATTAGGATCCTCTTACTAAGGAAGAAGGGGATGACACTAGGTGTGGAAGACTGAATTTATGACAACATCAGGAAGGATTTGGAGAGGACAGGGTAATGGTGGAGATTCTGGGGAGTGCATTAGGAACTTTGACTTGGAGAGGGGTAGGATTTAAGCATTCTGTGGGCCCCTAACCCCAGTGGATTGTGTGAGAAACACACTCCACTGTGCTCAAGGGGATCATACATGACAGCTATAATTCTTAAAGTCCACAAAACAACTGTAGAAATGCTGGTCAGCCAGGACAGATTGTTTTTCCTTCTTACCTATCTTCATGAATATATTCCCCACACCCTCCCTGGACCCTCTGCCTGATGGCCCCATTTGTTATGGGAAACCCTCCAGGAAAAAGCCCTCTATGGGACTAACACCCTCTAAATTCATAATCATAGAGCATTATTATTCTTATTAATCTTTCTAAGGGATGGAGAAGCAATTTCCATTCTTGTAACCATTGCCTTAAGTCAGGTACCCAAGGTTCTGTCCCTTCTCATGAGATACTCTGTATACCTATACTAAAAGCTGGGGACCTTTATTTGATAGGGTATTGGGCTGGCAGCAATCCAGTAATAACAGAGAGACCCAATATGACTGTCTCTAAACAAAATGGTTTATTTCTTACTCAGAAGTTCAAGTTGGTAGTTCAGGACTAAAGGGACTCAGCCTTCCATTTTGTTGATCTTTGGCACATTCCTTCCCACTCTCAGTCAAAGATGGTGCAGGAAGGAGGAAAGGAGAAGGGGAAGGCAAACCTCTTCCTTTTTAGAAAGAAACCAGGAATTTGTATATATCACCTTCCCTCACATGCCATTGACCAGAATTCAGTTACCAGCCTTGCATGGTTACAGGGGATGCTGGGAAATGTAGTCTCAGCATGGCAGCCACGTGTTCAGCTAAAACTTCTCTTACTACGCAAGAAGAAAAGAATAGCTATAGAAGAGGGTCAGCCTTCTCTGGGTACTGTTAGCATTGCAAACTGTCAAAAACCTCTCCTTGGAAATAATATTTGCTTGCTTTTCAAATTTTCTATTTAGGAAAAGGAAAAAGCCACTCAGGATCCCAAATGGGCTAGGTGAGTGGTGATGGGGCCTCACAATAGGCCTTTGGTGTCTTCCCTGAGGTAAGCAATAAGTGAGCATCCCACTGTGGGAACAGCCACCTCAGTCCTACTGGAAGCCATGCAACAGAAGTGAGACTGTGACAAGGCTAGGTCATAAAAGGTGATGTGGCTTCTGCCTAGTTTACTGGGACACTTGTGCTTGGAGCCATAAGCTGCCATGGAGCAGTCAGAAGTCCGGCTATGCTGAAACCACCTTGCTGGAGAGGCCACATGTAACAGCCAACTTGGGTATCCAGTTCTTTGGAAACTTTAGATGTCTGCAACTGCATGGAGGGGTCACCCCAGCAACAACTGCCCACATGAATTTCCAACTCACAGATGGTTAGCAAACAAAATGGTTGTTTTAAGCCATTAAGTTTTGGGGTAATTTGTTTTGCATCGGTAGTAACCAGAACACTTGGACACTGTGTTCTGTCATTGAAATGTTAGAAGACTTTATGTAACCAGAAAATGTTTAAACAGATATTTTGAGAGTAAGAATTTGTAAACATTTATTCCTCAGTACCCTGGGGGTGAGACTATTCTTATCTAGGAGACTGGTTCTATTATTTAAATAGAAATGGCACTTGAATTAAGGGATGTGAATATCTTTTTTTTCTCTCTCAAAACTTTTTCATTTTATATTCAAAGTATCCCCCCAAGTTTTTGTTATGAAAATTTTCAGACCTATTGAGAAATTGAGAGACTAGTGCTATGAATACCCGTATTCCTTCCATTGAGATGATTCAACAATTAACTTTTTGCCATATGACAAATATAAATATTTTCTGTACCATTTGATAGAAAGTGGTGGAATGAGTATCTTATGTTTAAAATAATCTTTTTTTCTGACCATATAAATAATATGTGCTCATTTTGTTACTTGGAAAATGTAGAACAAGAAAAGGAAAGGAAAGGAAATACATCTATAAACCCCATTGCCCAGATAAACAAGTGGCTGATTCCTGGCTTGCTGTGCAAGTTTCTGATCTGAATTTGGCCTTCATTAAGCAAGGGGGCCCTCTACTGACGGCTAGGTGAATTTGACAATTCTACAGATCAATGGAATTGACCCCACAGATTTCCTTACTTATGGATGAATTAAGAAGGCTGAGTTTCTGAAACCACAGAACAGAGACCCATGGCCCTATACCTGGGAAATTTCATCAAAGTCTTGGGAAAAGCCTCACTGAAGCAGCTTGACTAACTTAGGTGTCCTTGCCATAGTGTTCCCTTGTATTGGGGCCTGTGCTGATAGACAACCAGCTCAAATCCATCCCCTGGCAGTTTTCCACCCCAATTACATGGTCACACATGTGGTTCTAATACCTCTTTTCCAAAACTGAACTAATGTCCCTGATTTTTCCTAGATTCTTTTCTTTCCTTTGGTTCATCTTTCTTGGCCGTTTTCTGCAATCATATTTTGTCTTGTTTACACTTCCTGCCTTTCAGGCCTCTAGTGTAACATCACTTTACTCTTGTTCTCTTTTTCAATCTATCAACTTATGACTTACTGATTGGCATATTCAAATATCCACATTTATATAATAAAGGCTCCATAATATTTATTAAACATATATCATTTCTCTCCCACACAAAATTAGCGACAATGAGAAAGACCACAGTCATATCTTTCGGAAGCTATGGCTTTGGAGGCTTTGAGGTAGGAAGTCATTCTTTCCCCGAAAACATTGTTCTGACTGCTTCTTTAGCAATTCCATTGAACTCATGTTGAATTAGCTTGTTGTCTGCCTCTATTGCATGGTGGACAGCAACTGAAATTATTTTGCACTTAAGATAAATAAAGTTTAAAAGTTTCAAGGTTTACTGTCAAATAACTTCTGTGAGGAAAAATTAAGAGGAAATAGTTAGACTTTGTGGCAGGAGTGTGGTGAGCCAGAGTGAAGGAAGGAGTAAGGTGTGTGAAGATTTTAAGAAGCAGAAACATCAGTCTAGATGAGCAACTGGGGTTGCTCTCAGCTTATTTTGGCCAACAGTCTTGTCTCACTGCCTTATTTTGCCTTATCTTAGACAACCCCTTCTCAAAGTGCTACAGAGCCTCACACTGGAATGCTGAAACTGCCTTGAACCATTGTTTCTTTCAGCTCATCCAGAAAATAATGACATGACATCTAGAGGAGACAGTTCTCTCTCAGTGCTCTCCACTTAAACTAACTTGGACCTGGTATCACCTTCCTCCCTGACAACTAGCAGGTGGGGAGTCTTTTTAATGCCTGACCTCTGTGGCTGCTGTACAACATCAGACCCAATTTTCAGGGTGTCCCAGACAAATGCCCTGTCCCAGGCCTCACAGAGTTTTGGGATCCAAAAGTGTGGAAATAAATGAGATCCAGTTAGACAGGTCTAGACTGCTTTTCAAAACACCTTCCTTCTATCCTACTATACTCTGAAGTTTGGCAGAGTGGTATGGAGAAGGAATTCTTTAAAAATCTGATTCTTGACAATGAGTTAGTAGTCATGTCTACCTTGGGATTTGTATCAACTCAATGATTATGATTTTCATCGAGCATCTTCAGGTGGTCTTCCTTGTACTGCATGCTGAAGATACATTAGTGATGCCAGAAGCCCAATCCCTTCCCTCATGGAGCTCACAATTTGGTGGGGCTGAACTGTGGATTGAAAAAACAAGTGAAAATTCTAGAAATGAAAACTATAATTGTAGAAATAAAAAACTAAGTGGATGCATATATATTTCTGTCCTTGGGGGTGGAGAAGGATTTCCCTCTCAACATCTCAACATACACCAATCATAAAAGAAAAGAGTGCTAAATTTGACTTCATTAAAATTAACTTTGCTCATCAAAATATACTCTGAAAAATGTAAAGACATGTCACAATCTGGGAAATGATACTTGTAATTATCTGTCTATCTATCTATCTATCTATCTATCTATCTATCTATCTATCTATCTATCATCTATCTATCTGACAAAGGCTTCGAGCAAAGAATAAAGAACTCTACAGATCAAAAAGAAAAATTCAAACAACTCAATAGAAAAAGAGCACAAGACATGACAAGCATTTCAGAAAAGAGGAAAAGCTTATAGTCCATAAACATATGAAGTGATTGCTAATTTACTTATAATTCAGGGAAATGAAAACCAAAACCACACTAGGATATTTTTCCTAGACATTTGCTTGTTAAAAATTAAGACATTGAAATTACCAAATATAGAATAAGTGGATCCATTTTTTGGGAGGTGGGAAGGTTGGTTCAACCACTTTGAAAACCATTTGACGTTATCATGTATGATTTGCGTACTTTAACTGCTAGGAATAGATCCTAGAAAAACTCTTGCTCAGGAGCATCAGGAGACGTGTTCAAGGATGGCAATATCAGCACTGTTCATTGTAGCAAAATACCAGAAACAATATAAATGCCCATTGGTGGGAGCATGTAACATAAATTATGGTATGTTTACTTCATGGAATGTTACAGACCAAGATAAATGACTGCAATTAGAGATTGTAACCTTGATGAATCTTGGAAACAATGATGAGTGGAAATAAACAAGTTCTAGAAAAATATACAGTATAATACCACTTTTATAAAGACTAAATGCAAGCAAAACTAAATAATGTTGGTTATACATACATCTTTATCGATCTCTATCTACCTGTGGTGCAAGGTGATTAAAAGCACAAATACTTTTATTACTGTTATCATTGCTGTCACTTATGGGAAATGCATGGAGCTGGAATGAGGGTTGCAATAGATATAAATTATTGCTTCAGTTCTTGTGTTAGGTGGTGGGTTCAGAGTATTCATTGCATTATAAATAGATAGACTAGTCCACAAATAATTAAAACAAAGCCCAGGGATTCTATTATTAAAAGATAAAGGGGAGAATGGATATAGAAGGTAAACCAGCAGGGGTCTCTTGGATTTCTTGCAGGAACAAATAAGTAGAAGGAAGTGCCATTTGGAGAGTTCTGGAAGAAACCTGAGAAACAGTTTGTGAGTATGAGGATAATGAGTTCACCTTTAAACTTTTTTAAAATTTTGAGTTGCCCATGGGGCATCTAAGTGAGTAGTTTAATCTGTGGGTCATGATACCAGAAAAGAGGTCTGGGGTGGAAATATGAATCTGAGTAAAAGCCATAGAAGTGTCTGGTGGCAGCTGCAGCATTTAGAGCTCAGACACGGGCGAGGACAACCTAGCTCCCAGAGTTGTGGGTGCATAGGTGCTGCTACCTTCCATGGAAGATGCTCCCATTGTTCCTAACAAAGATAGAAAACTGTGCCATCCGAAGCCAGTGTGAAAGCATGGATAAGGTGATTCCTTAAAAAAACATCCCATGGGAGATGGTTTGCAGATGGTGCTATCCAAGGAACTAATAGTTTTGTTGCGTAATATAAATTGGATCTTTGTATCCAACAGAAGTCTCAGATATCATTGTAAAGAGTGAACAGCATGTGCCCAGAGGCAAGAGAAACATTATCAACATGTTTGTGTTCAACCAGTACTTCCCCCAGGGGGTGGTGTGAGTACTCTCATAAAAATGAGCAAGTTGATTTCTGGGTCACTAATCTGTTTTTAAAAGGTTTTAAGTTGATTAATATAACAAACAGAGACCAACAGATTGTGTAAGAATAAATCAAATATAGGAGGCCTTATGTCCACTAGGTATCATATTAACCCTAAGGTCACCAAATTCCTAAAAGAAAAAGGAAATTTTACAGTAACCAATCAGATATTTCTCTTTAACTTTCCACATTCATCCTGTATGCTATTCTTCTCTTCTTTGTTTTGTGGGAGCTCCTTTCCATATGTGGTTTATATGCTCCCTGGTTCATGAATCAGTAACTGCTCAAATGAACTCACATAAATAATGTCCTGTTCAATATTTTATTTTAATAAAGAGGATCTCTTTCTCCACTTGATGAATGTTGGTTAGATTGATAAAGTCTTTTGTAATCCCTGCTCTGGTCTTGTTCTCTACATTTGATTCATATTAAGAGCTGGGAGAACAATATCATCAGGTTGTCCAGAATGCTCAAATTCCAGGCCAAATGCGAGAATGCACCTCTGTCTTTTGCTGAGCCATGGTTGTAATATGTAATCACAGCTTCTGAGAGAAGTAAGAGGTCTATGTTATCCAAGAAGCCCGGAAGCAGGCATCATTGGACTTTTTATACCTCTCCAAGGCCCTCCTTCCTCTTTTCCTTACTTCCCTCCGTCCTTTCCTCTTTCCCTTCCTCCCTTTATTTCTTCCTTTCCTCTTTGGATTCCATTCAGGTTCCCCTTCTGGTATTTCTTGTTTACCATCCTTGGAAGACCAGCAGGGCTGCTTGTGTCAATGCTGAAATTAGGACCTCCTCGTATGTCATTGTTCTAAAAATAAACTTTTTTTTTTAGAGCTGTTTTAAGTGGACAGAAAAACTGCACAGAAAATACAGAGAGTTCCCATATCCCCCCCTCTCATATGTTATTTTCATTGAGGAGAGGTTGGGTGGTCGGTGTTATCTTGTTCAGTGCCTGGGCAGTACTAATTTGATGATAATGTTATGGATTTTCTTCCAAGAGTTACATTGTGCAAAAAAATATGAAAAAATATAGAGATTTATTTTCCAGTGTGTGGTGTGTGTGTGTATAAGTGCACACACACACATATATATGTATATATATACTTTTAAAATTGAGTAATAATGTACAGAAAATGCATAATATTGTATACAACTAAAAGAATTATTACATATTATATATACTTTTAAAATTGAGTGATAATGTACAGAAAATTCACTATATTATGTACAGCTAAAAGGATTATTACATACCATATATGTAATAATTACTGATGTAACCACCATCTAGCCCAAGATATAGAACATGTCCAGCATCCCAGAAAGTTCCTTTGTTCTGTTTCCCAATCAATGTTCCCCACTGGAATTCACATCACCATTGATTGAACTTTATATACATGGAATCATAATGTATTTACTCTTTTGTGTCTGGCTTATTTCACTCAATATAGTGTCTGTAAGCTTCATTTTCACATGTATTAATAATTCATTCTTTTTTTTTAAGTCGCTGAGTAGTATTTCATGGTGTTAATATACCATAGTTTATTTCACCATTCTCTTATTGATGGGCGTTTGTGTTGTTTCCAGTATTTGGCTGTTAAGAATAAAACTGCTGTGAACATTCTTGAGCAGTTTTGTGTGTGTGTGTGTGTGTGTGTGTGTGTGTGTGTGTACATACATACTTATTTCTGTTGAGTATATACCTAGCAGTAGAATTGCTAGGTCTTAGGGTATGTGCATGTTTAGCTTTAGTAGATTTTGCCAAACAGTTAATAACATTTTTATATGCTTATTGGCCATTTCGATATCCAGTTTTGTAAAGTGTCCAAGGCTTTTGTGCATTTTAAAAAAAATTGTGGTGTCTGACTTTTCCTATTGGTTTGTAAATATTTTTAAAAGTATGTATTCTAGATATTACTTCTTTGAAGTTTATATCTACTGCACATATCTTTTCCCAGTCTGCAGCTTTGTTTTCACCCTCTCAATGATGTTTTTTTTTTAAAATATATAAACAGAAGGTCTTAATTTTGTTGAAGACTGCTTGCTAAATCAATGAAACATTAATGTATAAAAATCAGTTTCAGTAAAACGGTAGGGATCCTTTCATATTATACTCTTATCTTTTTTCCAGAGTGTTTGATTATATTTAAGGCTTGATTAGTTACAGAATATAACAATCCTAAATGAGTTTGTGCCTAATAACAAAGCTTCAAATTCCATGAGGCATAAACTGATGTCCTAAAGGATAAATAGACTAATTCACAATTAGGGATGGAAACATCAACTGTCCCGTCTCAGTAATTAATAAAAGTATTAGCCCCACACCAGCAAGGATATAGAAGTACTGAAAAAAACAATCAACTAGTGGTTTTAATAGACAAATAGATCACTCCACTCAAAACAACAGAATACCCATTATTTTTCAAGTGAACATGAAACATTCATCAATATAGACCACATTCTGGGTCATACAACGAACCTTAAAATTTTATTAACAATTGAAATCTTACAAAGTATTTAGATCATAATGGAATTAAATTAGAAATGAGTTTCAGTAAGATGGAAAATTAAGCAATGAACTTCTAAGTAATCCATGAGTCAAAAAGGAAGTCTCAAGGAAAATTAGAAAATAATTTAAACTGAACAAAAGTGAAAATATAACTTATCAAAATTTGTAGGATGCAGCTAAAGCAGTGCTTAGAAGAGATTTATAGCATTAAATGCTTACATTGAAGAAAGAATAATATTTCAAACCAGTAATCTAAGCTTTCACTTTAAGAAACCAGAAAAAGGAATAAAAAAACCCAAAACAAGAAGGAAAAAATATAAAGAGAAGAACAGAAAGTAATGACATTAAAAACAGAAAAGTAATAGTGAAAATAATTGAAACCAAAGCTTAATTCTTGGAAAAGATCAGAACAATTGATAAACATCTAGCAAGACTAAAAGAAACAAGGAGGAAAGAAAAAAATGACCAATATCAGGAATGAAAGAGGGGCCACCACTACAGATCCCAAAGGTATTACAAGGATTCAAATGGAATATTATGATATTATGGACTTATAAATTTAAGAACTTAGATCAAATAGATTAATTCCTTGAAAACCACAAACTACCAAAACTCACCCAAGATGAAATAGATAACCTGAATAATTCTATAAGTATTTTAAAAATTTAATTCATAGTTTAAAAATATTCCAAAAAAGAAATCTCTTAGCCCTGAAGGTTTCACTAGCAAATTCTACCAAACATTTAAAGAAGAAATGTCAACAAATACATACAATCTCGTTAAGAAAATAGAAGGAATTTTTCCCAAGTTATTTTATGAGCTAGCATATGCTGATACCAAAATTAGGCAAAGACATTTCAAGAAAAGGAAATTAACAGATTAATAGATCTCATTTGTTCAGACACAAAAATCCTCAACAAAATATTAGCAAATCCAATCCAGTGATATATAAAAACAATAGTACACCATAACAAAATGGGATTTATTCTAGGAATACAACACTAGTTCAATATGTAAAAATCAATCAATGGAATCACCATATTAAGAGTCTAAAAACCATGCTGCAATATGGAAGAACCTGACAACAGTATGCTGAGTAAAATAATCAAGGTAAATAAGGATAAATACTGTAATAAATCACTGTATGAAGTATCTAGAAATAGGAAATTTATAGAGATAGAAAGTAGATTAGAGGTTATGAGGGGATGGGGAAGGGAGTAAGGGAAATTTGTAGCTTGGTGGGTATAGACTACTTCTAAACTTTGAAAATGAGAAAAAGGTGATTGTTGAATAAATTACAGTACATTTATACAATGACACATGATACAATCATTAAAAAGAAACAGATCTGTATGTATTCACATGGAGTTATGTCCGAGGCATATTAGTGAAAAAGAACTCGGGTACTGAATGGTATATGTTTCTATCTGTGTAAAAATCAAATTAAAATAAAACAAAGCTATATGTTGGGTGTGTGTGTCTGTGTGCATGTGTACATTTGTACATGTATGAAAAGAGTCTAAAAAAGAAGAACCACATGATCATGTTAATTGATGACAAATAAGCATTTGACAAAATCTGACATTCATTCATATAGAAACACTCAGCATACTAGATATACAAGTAGAAGAGTATTTGCTCAAACTGCTAAAGGTATCTACAAAAAGACAGTAAAACGGGGGAGGAGGGCAAGACAGAGGCTGAGTAAGGTGTTCCAAGAGACAGCCTGAACTACAGGGCAGTTAGTAATTTAAACAGAGCTATCTAAAGCAACTTTTGGGAGGGACCTAGGAGACCAGAAAAGCATCCTGCAACATTCTTGAAAGAATGGAAGGAGGAGACTGGCCATCTGCAGAGAAGATTCATAAGTAGAGACCTCCACGCCACGGAGCCCGGTGCCTAACATCCACTGGGGCCACAAATGCCTCAGGAGTTATTCTGTGGCTGGAGTTGGAAGCTCCATTTCCCAAAAACGGGGGAGGAAGAGATGGTTGGCTACTGACTTCAGCTACTGATTAGTAAATGCAGTTTTGGCTAAAGTACAACCCCAAGAACAGCTAAAGTTTGAAACTGTCCAAGTCGGAAAGAGACAGATAACCACATTTTAACTCTGCCCCTGGCATGAGGGGAAGCAGAGCTGATTGAAAATCACAGTGATGGTAGGGACCAGGTTCTTTCCATGTAGATAGGATTGCAGCCCTAACCTAGGCTCCAGTCCCACCTCCAGCAGGGAAGAAGCTGGGGAGACCTGCACCGGCCTCTCCAGGCAACTGCAGTTCCTTTCAGCTGGTATGGACTGAATAGTCAGACACCTGGGGCTCCATCTCTGCACCCTAATAGGATAGGAGAGGACCTGTGTTTCCTCAGCCTCTCTGGGCAACTGCAGGCACTTTTGGCCTGTACAAATTGGTTTATTGGGTGCCTTCAATTCCATCTCCAGCCCTGCCCTCCCCATAAGATAGGAGGCGGCTGCTGTTTCCTCAGCCTCTCAGGGCAAATACAAGTGATTTTGGCCTGCAGGAACTTGATAGTGGGTGCCTGTGGCTCCACCCCTACCCAAATAAGTCAAGAATGGGGAGGTGTTTCCCCAGCCTCTCTGGATAACTGCAGGTACTTTTGGACCACACAGACCGAATAATCAGACACCTGTAGCTCCGTCCCCACCCCAAAGTAGGATAGGAGGGGAGTTGTGTTTCCTTAGCCTTTCCAGGCAATGGTGGGCACTTTTGGCCAGCATGTACTAGACTATTGGGTACCTGTGGACCCACCCCCATCCCCAACAGAAGATGAGGGGGTTGGTGTTTCCTCAGCTCTTCTGGGCAATGGCAGGAACTTTTGGCCTACACAGACTAAACTTGAGTGCCTGTTGATCCATCCACAGCCCTTAAGGGGAAGAAGGGGCAGTATCCATCAGCCTGTCAGGTCAACTGCAGCTACATTCAGACCACATGGATTAGATTGTTGGGCACTCTGGAGGGTCCATGCCCACCCCCTGGCAGGGGAGTAGGGGGATTGATGCTACGTCAGTCTACATGAGCAACTGCGGTCAGTTTGGACCTGCATGGCATAGATTGTTGCCCACACCTACAGCTCCACCCCTACTCCAGAAGTGGGAGGAAGGGGTTTGAAGCTTTATCTTTCTATCTGGGAAACTACAGATGTTCTTGGCCTGCATGACTTGGATTATACACAGTGGTGGCTCTGCCCCTACCCCTGACAGAGGAGAAAGGTGGGAGAAGTTTCATTGGTTCCTGGGACGATGCAGGCAGTTTCAGCCTCCACAGCTTACCTATCAACTATATTCTCAGCTCCTACTATACAACACACATAGTAAACCAGATGCCAAGACACCAACAACTTACAATCCATACAAAGAATCAGAAAGATATGGTCCAGTCAAAGGAACAAGATAAGCCTCCAGATACATAAAGGAGTTGATACAATTAATCATGGATGTTCAAACAAATCTTCTTAATAAAATAAATTCAGTGAGCTGGCTAAGGAGATTAAGAATATTAAGAAGACACTGAGTGAGCACAAAGAAGAATTTTAAAGTATCCATAGAAAAATAGCAGATCTTATGGGAATAAAAGGTACAATAAATGAAATTCAAAATACACTGGAGGCATGTACTGGCAGATTTAAGGAGGCAGAAGGAAAG
The DNA here is from genome assembly GCA_029593785.1 of Cabassous unicinctus. Taxonomy (NCBI): domain Eukaryota; kingdom Metazoa; phylum Chordata; class Mammalia; order Cingulata; family Chlamyphoridae; genus Cabassous; species Cabassous unicinctus. The sequence continues at coordinate 33,509 of JAQZBX010018862.1, forward strand.
ATCGGTGAGCTTGAAGACATGGCCTCTGAAAGCGAACATACAAAAGAACAGATGAAGAAAAGAAAGGAAAACATTGAAAAGGGTCTCAGGGAACTAAATGACAGCAAGAGATGTACAAATATGTGTGTCATGGGTGACACAGAAGGATAAGAGAAGGGAAAAGGGGAAAAAAGAATATATGACGAAATAATGGTAGAAAATTTCCCAACCCTATTGATGACATAGCTATCCATATCCAAGAAGAACAACATACTACCATCTGAGTAAATCTGAATAGATCAACGCTGAGACACATGCTAACCAGAAAGTCAAATGCCAAAGACAGAGAATTCAAACGCTGAATGTTAATGGATTAAACTCCCCAATCAAAAGACACAGACTGGAAGAATGGATCAGCAGATATGAGCCATCTATATACTGTCTACAAGAAACTCACCTTAGAACCAAGGGTAACAATAGATTGAAAGTGAAAGGCTGGAAAAATATTCCACACATGCAGTAACCAAAAATAAATAAATAAATAAAAAAGATAAAAACCTGGAGCAGCTATATCTATATCAGATGAAATAGACTTTAAAAGCAAAGCTGTTATTAAGACAAAGAAGGACATTATATATTAATAAAAGGGACAATTCACCAGGAAGAAATAACAACCATAAATGTATATGCACCTAACCAGGATGCCCCATATTACATGAGGCAAACAGTGGCAAAACTGAAGGGAGAAATAAATGTGTCTACAATAATAGTT